>CAUYQV010067326.1:0-40963 GCA_963574575.1 Galagoides demidoff
TTCCTTTCTCTCCACATCCACGCCAGCATCTACAATTTTGAGATTTTGTGATGTAGGCCATTCTTGCTGGGGTTAGATGATATCTCAGGGTGGTTTTAATTTGCATTTCTCTAATAATTAGAGATGAAGAGCATTTTTTCATATAGTTCGTAGCCATTCACCTATCGGCTTTAGAGAAGATTCTGTTCATCTCTCTTCCCCATTGATGTATGGGGTTGTTGGTTTTTTTCTTGTAGATTAATTGATGTTCTGCATAAATCCTGGTTATTAGACTTTTGTCAGATTCAAAATATGCAAATGTCCTTTCCCATTGAGTAGGTTGTCTATTTGCTCTGGTTATTGTCTCCTTTGCTGTACAGAAATTTTTCAGTTTCATAAGATCTCATTTGTTTAGTATTGCTGCTGTTGCCATTGCCGTGACAGTCTTCCTCATAAAGTCTTTCCCCAGGCCAATATCTTCCAGTGTTTTTCCAGTGAGGATTTTTATCATTTCATGCCTTAGAATTAAGTCCTTTATCATCTTAAATCAATTTTTGTGAGTGGAGAAAGGTGCGGGTCCAGTTTCAGTCTTTTACATGTAGATATCCAATTCTCCCAGCACCATTTACAGGGAGTCTTTCCCCCAGTGAATGCTCTTGTTTGAAAATTAGGTGGCTGTAAGTTGTTGGTTTCATTTGCAGGTTTTCTATTCAATTCCAAATATCTGTGTCTCTATTTTTGTGCCAGTACCATATATGTCTTGACCTACGGCCTTGTAGTACAGCCTAAAATCTGGTAAAGTAATACCCCCGGCTTTGTTTTTATTACTAAGGACTGCCTTAGCTATATGGGGTTTTTTCTGTTTCCATACAAAATGCAGAATCATTTTTTCCAAATCTTGAAAGTAAGATGTTGGTATTTTAATAGGAATGGCATTGAATCGGTAAATTATTCTGGGAAGTATAGACATTTTAACAATGTTAATTCTTCCAAGCCATGAACATGGTATGTTCCTCCATGTATTTCCTTTCTTAGGGTTCCATAATTTTCATTATAGAGGTCCTTCACCTCTTTTGTAAGGTATATTCCTGAGTATTTCATTTTCTTTGAGACTATGGTGAAGGGAGTTGTATCCTTAATTAACCTCTCCTCTTGGCTACTGTTTGGCGTATACAAAGGCGAGTGACTTGTGGACATTGATTTTATATCCTGCAACATTACTGTATTTTTTGATGACTTCCAAGAATCTTGTGGTTGACTGTTTGGGGTTCTCCAGGAAACAAGGAAAAAAAAAATGTTTGCTATTTGTATTTTGTCTTGTGTATTCTGTAACAAACAAGTAGTAAATGACTATGTATTCAAAAAAAGAAAAAAAAGAAAATAGTGACTAATTCTCATACAAATTGTATGTAATTTTGACCAAGTATATTACTTAAACATTAATTTTTATTGCATCCTCATTTATAAGTGAAATATGTTTGTAATTTTTCTTTTATAATAATATATTCTCTCCAATTTTAATATCCGGTGTATCCAGATTAAGTAGAATGATTTTAAAGTATTCCTTTTTCTACTGTCTATAAGATTTGGCATGATCTGTTTTTTTGAAATTATCTTTTACTTTTACTTATAAATATTAATTGTCTTTTTTTTTTGAGACTTTGGAAAAAACAAAATAAGAAGCTAACTGATCAAAGTATTCTATAATAGACATACTTCTATCTGACAATGAGAATGTTACTTTCTTTGCATTATTACTATTATTATTGTCTAATATTTCATTACAGCAATCATCTGATTTCTTTTCTGAATGTATTTATCTTCTTTCATTCTTTATGAGGTTTTTGTTCTCAGTCCTTATGTTAAATATTATCATTGTCATTAAATTTAGCCTTTTAATTCTGTGAAGGCAAAAGTAGAAACCTAATATACACATGTATATGTAAGAAAAATAAATTTTAAAAAATTAATTAATTAATTTTTTAAAAAAGACCATAAAAATTTAAGTGAGCTAGTCCAAGTTACTTGATACTCTGATAGAACAGGAAGTAGAATTTTGGCATTTTGGAGTTTTCAGTGGTTCCTTCAGAGAAGAGTCTTGGTAACTCAAACACTGAATAATATAAAACTTGAACCAAATACCATGTTTGCAAAGGCTTGTTGCCATGTAGAGTGATTTCCTATGTCACTGTGTGTGTATGTGCATATAAATGTGTGTCTAAACTCTTTTGTGAATGAAATTAAATGTAGAATTAAGAAGCTGATATCAGAAATTTATTGTTAATCAGAAACTTATTACAAATGGTATAAAGTTGGTGTAGATACATTCTAATTTTTACCAACTGCTGCTTCTACAAATAGGTATGATGTGAATTAATTTTATATTCAGGATGCATAAGCATTGTAGGTCATGAATGGCCTCCTGTATTATCAAAGAGGATTATGTCTTGTAAAATTACTTTATTGAATGAATTTAGTCATATCTTACTGAAACTTGATGAACCATATATGTATTATCACTGTAATTTCACTTTGTTTAACTTCCATTACATTTTATATTTAAATATAATTTAAAATTCATCCCACTTGGAAAAATTCCTCTTTTATCTGGAAAAAATGAAAAAAAGAAAAGAAAAGAAACCTCAGAAATCAGAAATAGGAGGAAGAGAAGATCGTACTTTTTGTCTTAAGCATGAAGAGTTTACATTTATTACTTTGATAGAAAAGTTTCTTAAGTTGCATAGAAAGCTTTTATTGTGGTGGTGTCTCTATATACTGATACCTTTTGAAGCTGTGATTAATTTTCATGTTACACAGAGTTTTAAGATTGCAATTAATGATCTTAACATTTTCAAACCTTACAGCTAATATAAAGTGATGTGAGTGATAATGGTAGAGTAGGGACCTCTGAAAATCCTCTTTTCCATGAGAGCAATGAAAACACTTGGCAAATGGTCAGAATCAACTATTTTGCAACACTCAAAATTAGCCAAAATCTTCTAGCAATCCAGATAGTGTTTATTCAAGAAAAAATGTTGAATCATGGTAAAAATAGCAAGATTGGTGGTGTTGCAGCTATTCATGTTTCCATACATTCTCCTCAGGTTTGAAGTAGACAGCAAACTACTTCAGTGAAAACCATTGGAAAGGGCAAGTCAGGGTAGAAACTCCTTCCAAAACCCATTCTCTACCTGCTGGTTTTCTAGAAGATTTCATTTGAAAGACCATCTGTATTTAACTTGAATTAAAGTTGTCCCAGTATGAATAGCCTTTTGCCCAGATTATTTGTTGAAAATGACCATAAATAATTTTGTGGGAGGCAGTAATATCACTTGGGGCATATGATAGCCTAACCCAAAAAAGCTTCAAAAGAAAATCCAGGAAACACAACATCCAGGCAGAGTTTGTGAAAGCTCTGACATATTGCTGGGAGTCAGAAAGCCTATATACATAGGTAAGGTTGTATACATGCCTGGGGCTATGTTCATGTTCAGGAAATGACTGAGACCCTATGATTTCCCCTTTGACTGATTTTGAGGAACTGCACAAGAAGGAAGTGAAAGCTAAGGCAGAGTTGTCAACTACACCCCAGTTGCTGTACAAGACCTGACAACAAACACAGGGAGATTGATTGGTGATAGGCATTTCAGTAAATCCTTGTTCAAGCATTAACTGACCACCAAGCTCACAAAGCAAGACTTCAGTGGCAATGTATGACAAAAATAGATGCTATTCTGAATTACTTTAGAAAATGCATTAAACAAACAAAGAACAGTAGTCCCCCACAACAACAAACCTTGGGGAAAGACAAGGCTGGGATCTGATTTCCAAAGTGCATTAGTTAGGATTCTCCAGAAAAACAGAATAAACAACATACACACAGACATATAATATGAGATTTATTATGGAATTGGCTCACATGATTATATAAGCCAAGAGGTTTCACATGCCACTCTGGTTTGTAGGATACACATGGGGTTAAAAGTGCTAGGCACTAAGAACAGGTAATCTGGGAAAAATCCAAGAATCACTGCTGGCCATGAGTTCTGAAAACACTACTTGGTAGACACAGCATATTGCCCAGCCCTAAGTCATATATTAGCAGTAATAAGATTAAAGCAAGAAAGAAGTGGAGTAAATAGGATGTGTTAGGAGCTTGATCATGCAGTTAAAGAAAAACTATTTGTTTTTTAATCTTTACTGTCTCTTTAAAGCTTTCCACTACACTATATTTTCTCATGCCTGAGATTTCAATAAAAGCCATGGAGGAACATTGGAGGGGGATGCACCCTTGTTTCTCCTTGCAGAGTGCTTGCTGGTGTTGACCTCCCCAAGTCCCTCAGTTCAATGCAAACTGACTGAGCAGGTGCTATTCATTTTGTGTTGAGTTGCACCAGCAGTGGTTGGAGAACCAGGAAGGCCAATGATATAATTCAGCTTGGAAATGAAGACCTGAGAATCAGGAAACAGGAGGGACTTACTTAAGTACTGGGATCAGAAGCCCAGAGAAGCAGAAACTCTGATGTCTGAAGGTGAAAGATGCATGTCCTAGCTCAGGAAGAGAAAAAATTTGCCTTCTCAACACCATTTTCTCTGTCTGGATCTCAATAGATGGGATGATGACCACTCATATTGGTGAGGGCAGATTTTCATTGCTCAGTCTACTGATCTCTTCTGGAAATACTATCATAGACACACTCAGAAATAATGTTGTTGCCAGCTATCCAGGCATCCCTTAGTCTACTCAAGTTGACATTTAAAATTAACCATTACAGGCTCGGTGCCTGTGGCTCAAGTGGCTAAGGCACCAGCCATGTACCCCAAGGTGGTGGGCTCGAATACAGGTTGGGCCTGCCAAACAACAATGACGGCTGCAACCAAAAAAAAAAAAAAAAAAAGCCAGGCATTGTGGTGGGCGCCTGTGGTCCCAGCTACTTGGGAGGCTGAGGCAGGAGACTCGCTTGAGCCCAGGAGTTGGAGGTTGCTGTGAGCTGTGATGCCACAGCACTATACCCAGGGGGACAGCTTGAAGCTCCTGTCTCAAAAAAAAAAAAAATTAACCATTACATAAGTTAATTATATTATCTTATTTAAAATATTCAGTTTTCAGCAACAAATCAGGGATATGCAAAGACACAAGAAAGAATGACCCACAGCCAGGGAAAAAAGCATTCCATAGAAGCTGTCTCCAACGAAGCACAGGCATCGGACTTGCTAAAGACTTTAAATCAGCTATTTTAAGTATGTTCAATGAATTAAAGGAAACTATTTGTACATAAATAACCAAAAATGTGAAGACAATGTCTAGCCAAATAGAGAATATCAATAAAGATTTAGGAATTATATTTTTAAGCATCAAATAAATGTTCTGAAGTTGAAAAGTTCAATAACTAAAATGAAAAATTCAATATTAGTTTTCTACTGCTGCTATACAAATGACCAGAAACTTCATAGCTAAAAACATCACTAATTATTTATAGTTCTGAATGTCAGAACTCTTAAATGGATCTCATGGGGCTAAAATCAAGGTGTTGCCAGGGTAGTGTTTCTTTCTGGAGGCTGTGAGGGAGGATCCATTTTCTTGCTTTTCACAGCTTGTGGAAGCTGCCTAGGTTCCCTCACTTATAGTTCTCCCCTGTCCTCAGAGCCAGCACTGTCAGGTCAATCTTTCTCTTGATGCTCTATCTGTGGTTCCAACTGTTCTGTCTCTTTTGCTCTATTTAAGTACTTTTGTGATTATGCTGGTCCCATAAGATAACCTAGGATAATCTCTTTATTTGAAGGTTAGAGGATCAGCAAACTTAATTTTACCTTTAATCTTAACTCCTCCTTGTCACATAACATAATATATTCACAGATTCTGGGGTTGAACATGGACATCTTCGGGTACCATAATTCTGCCTTCCACAGGATCTTCAAGAGATTCATGCTAGGGCACCAGCCACATAGACCAGAAATGGAGGGTTTGAACCCAGCCCAGGCCTGCCAAACAACAATAACAGCTAAAACCAAAAAACAGCTGGGCGTTGTGATGGTGCCTGTAGTCCCAGCTACTTGGGAGGCTGAGGCAAGAGAATCACCTAAGCCCAAGAGTTGGAGGTTGCTGTGAGCTGTGACCCCACAACACTCTCCCCACGGTGACATAATGAGACTCTGTCTCAGAAAATAAAAAGAGATTCATGCAAGCAAAAGAATGGATCAGAATACTTGAATATAGGTAAATTGAGATTATCCCGTCTGAGGAACAGAAAGAAAAAAAAATGAAAAGAAACAAACAAAACCTCAGAAACCTATAGGACATACCTTGTGGGAATCTAGAAACAGAACAGAAAGGGACAAAAGGAATATTTGAAGAAATCATGGCCAAAAAAAAATCCCAAATTTGATGAAACTATGTGGACAACAGCAGGTTAAAAAACAGTAAAGCATAAATCCAGAATTAATAAATAAATGCATTTGTAAGTAGGCAGTGGGATTTGCTAATTAAAACTGGCATCTTCTATCTGCACTCCATATTTATTGCAGCATTGTTCACCATAGCCAGGAGGTGGAATCAACACAATATCTCTTAGTGACTGAATGGATAAAATAGATGATCTATATATACAGCAGAATACTATTCAGCTTTAAAGTAGAATGAAATCTTGTCCTTTGCAATAACTTGCAGGACACAACAGAGGGTGAAATAAGCCAGGCACAGATATCAAATATTGCATGATGTCATTCACACGTGGGATCTAAAAAAGTTGGTCACATAGAAGTAAAGAAAAGAATAGTGGTTATCAGAGGGTGAGGAGGATAGGGGAGGGAAGAGTAGGAAATGAGGAGAGGTTATTCAATGGCTATAAAGTTATAGTTAGAAAGAGCTAAGGCCTAGTGCTCTATTGTGTAGTAGAAGGGCTGCAAAATATAGCTAATAATGATACCGTGTATATGTACATATTTCAAGATAGCTGGAAAAGTCAGATCTTGAAAGTTATCACAACAAAGAAATGATAATGTTTTGATAATAGTTCAATGTTTGATAAGCATGCTAACTACTCTGATCTGATCATTACATAATATATGGATGTATTGGAACATTGCACTATATCCCATAAATTATATTATACATCATTTATAAACAAAATTGTTAAAAACTGGCATCTTAAAGTGGGAACTTTTATAACTTTCTTCTCATGATTGATTTCCTGTTGTATTTTATCCATGCTATCATGACTTATTCTACATGTGGAACTTTTTGAATTTTTTTAAAGCATATATTTTTTGCCATATAATTTATATCCACTCTCTTTCCCCAGTGTAAGGGATATTCAGAGGTGTCACTGGAGTCTGTTGGAGAGGTAGTCACGAAGCTTCTGATTACTATTTGTAGGTCCTTTCATTAAGAAAAGGAAACAGCCTCAGTGCAATCAAACTGTCATAAGGCGGAGGTTTTAAGTAAGTGTTCTCCCCTCACATGGTGAAAAGCATTTCAATCTTTTTTTTCCTCTAGGAGAAAATAGGTGACCAGCATAGTCTCTCTGCACTAAAACCTAAGACAAGGTGACAGAAGTCAACCTGGTCAGTCAGAAATGGAGATGAAGATCCTCTGGATAAGAAAAGTCTTGACAGATTTTTTTTACAACAGTTTCAGAAAGAGTTGAGCAATTCCATGTGGCTGATGAGTTGAGGGTCAAAATTATTTTTCTCAGAAAGGGATGAAATCTGAGATAGAGTTATTCTCCAGAGCATGCTGTACATTGTGACTGCACTCATTTGAACTGTCAGAAAGAGCCCATGCATTTTTAATGGAATATCTTAACAAAACCTATTATGGATTTATAAAGAGTAAAATATTATTTAATAGATGACTGTTCATGTAAGAATATGACTTGTTTTAGCAGAAAGACTCAAGGACTCAGCAATGTTCATTAAAAGAAAAAAATAAAAAATAAATGACGAGAGTCCCTCTTGCTGGTTTTACTGACTCATCTAATTCCGGGTGACATGAACAGTCACATTCTGCAAAGCATCATAGACTTTCATTGCTATTTGCCCTGTAAAATATGTGCCCTTTTGCTATTCATGGACAAGGTCATTTTAAATTTGGGGATTAACTCCTTTGGAAGCGTTCCACTGATAGGTAGCCTTCTTCATAAATATGTTTTCCTGAATAAGTTAACCTAGACATGATAGTATCCAATTGAAAATGAAAAAAATATTAAGTTTTTCTTACAAGCATCATAATGAACTCATGATTTTACAGACTGTACTTGTCTAATTAACCACAACTTTTGCTCTCATTTTCTTTGAAATTCTAATTATCACAAATTGACCAGTAGAAATATCTTTTAGTTTGACTTCTACTTTTTTAAACATCATCTCTGGAACTTAAGAAACAATCTTTGCTCTCTAGCAACAAGATATTTAAGATATGAAATCATCTCAACTTTAAGAATGCCTAGGGTTATTTTGTCATTATTCCAGTTTTGTTTTTCTTCCAGGGAAGAAGCCAGAACAAGATGGCAGAATAGCACTCTCCAGTGATTGCTTTCCCACAGAAACACTAATTTGAGTAACTCCACATGTATGAAAATACCTTCAAAAAGAGCTAAGAGATCACAGCATGGGGTAATAGCATAATAATAATAAAAGACATACTGAAAAGGATAGGAAGGAGAGTTTTGTGTTACCCACATCATCCCTCCTCCAACACCAGGCAGTGCAGCTAGGAGAAAGATACAGTCTCTAAGGAAAGAGAGAGAGAAGTGAGTATAGGTCTTTGTTTTGAACTTTAACACTAGATCTGCACAGTAAAACCCAACACTGAGCAGAACACCCACAACCCTTGACTCCAGTGCAGTACCTGGGGACTGAGTGTGCCAAGTGCCCTGAATGCCAGGTGTTAAACCATAGATTCTGTGAGGTAGACTCAATCTCCAGCACATATCACTGCTAGCCGACTGCAGTGACCTTGGGCTCCTGTAAACCCTCCACAGTGGGTAAACCTCAGCAGTTGCAGGTGTCAAACACACCCAGCTCTGCCCCAGTCACATCAGCCATGGGATTCTAGCTTGGTGCTACACTGGTAACCATGCTCCCAGGCACCACTAGAAGGCCTGCACAGAATCTCTGGATGTACTTTCTGTTGAAGGGCATCCCCAGACCAAGTATACCTATGAAGATGGAAAGAAGTAGCCACTTACTTCAGACACCCAGACATTGCCTCATGACAACAAGGCTCAAGAATAATCAGGGAAATAGGACATCGTCAAATGGAAAAATGAAGTGCTAGGAACTGATCCTAAAGAAATGAAGATGTATGAACTGACTGACTGACAAAGAATTCACTAACTATTGTAAGGAAGTTTAATGAACTTCAAAAAATACAAAGAAACAATTCAAACAAATACAGATTCAAAAAAAAATACAGAGAAAACAGTAAGTGACTGGAATGAGACACTAGCAAAGAGATTGAAAAATTTTTTTAAATCAAACATAAATCCTGAGCCTGAAAAGTACAATGAATGGAATTAAAAATGTCTTTTCTTTCTTTCTTTCTTTATTTTCTTTTTAGGAAAGAACTTTAGAGACCCAGGTATAGAAACAAGCTATCAATATCATATTGTTTCACATAAGTACTGGTGTCATTGAGTTACAAAAGATATAGTTCTATTCTATGCATCCTTTATTTTTAATCAAAATATCTTAAAATTAGGTTTATGGCTGAGTTTCTCTTTCAATGTTACCTTAATACATTATCATTATCTAATATTTTAGAAAACTTAGAAATAAACCAGTAAAATTATTAGAGTTTATTGGCTTGGCGCCCATGGCTTAGTGGTTAGGGCGCTGGCCACATGTACTGGGGCTGGTGGGTTTAAACCCTGCTTGGGCCTGCTAAAACAACAGTAACAATAAAAGCAAAAAAAAAAGAAAGAAAGAAAGAAAGAAATAGTGGGGCATCGTGGTGGGCACCTGTAGTCCCAGCTACTTGGGAGGCTGAGGCAAGAGAATCGCTTAAGCCCAAGAGGTTGCTTTGAGGTTGCTGTGAGTTGTGATGCCACAGCACTCTACCAAGGGCAACATAGAGAGACTCTGTCTTAAAAAAAATTAATAAAAGTTTATTAATCAGATTTCTGTATACAAATATATAATTGCTAGATTCAAATTACAATCCTGATCAATGACTAAAATCTGCTCCTCTATCATACTTTCAGAAAAATGTATTTTTCCCCATTGGTTAGTTAATAACTAACTTCTTCTAGTATAACAAAATATAATGCCATATCATTTTAATAATTAACTATTATATGTTGTTAGATTAATTTTACCCCAAAATGGATTAAATTTCCATGTATTAAATAAAAAATACAATAGAACCTCCATAATTTACCACTTCCTTATATTGACCACTCCTTAAGTTAACCTGATTTCCATAGACTGGAAATGCAACACATGTACTTAATGCAAAATTGACCTTTACATATTTATCACCTCTGTAAGTTGTATCCTGAGCACTTGGACTATGACACACAATATTAATTTACCCTCTATAACTTGACCAGTTACGTTTACTCTATACTAAGAAGATACGGGTTTTGCCTTTTAGTTGTATTATTTTTTTTTTAGTATAAGTTCTTTTTTTATGTTTTATTATTACCAAGTACTGGATTAGGCCTAATGTCCTATTGTTTATCATGTGTTGTAGAAGATTGTTTTCAACATTAAGGACTGGTCTGAATTGTGAGCACATCCTACAATTGCTTAAAAATTTTGCTGTTAATTGAAATATGATGGCCATAAGGAAAAAAATGAAAGAGCTGACATTGAAGGAAAAGGTTGATTTTGTAGGTTTTCTGAAAAACAGCAAAGAAATACAGCAGAACATTTTGGTGTTAACAAGATCACAGTTATCAACGTGCAAAAACATAAAAATGTGAACTTGGAGAGATATGGTAAGGAAAGTGGAGACGTATAGTGGAAAAACAGGAAAATTTCCCTCACTGAAGTCAAGGAAGCCACATAAAGCTGGTTCAAACAAATGAGGGCAGCTAATGCGCAAATCTTTCCAAGCCAATGATTCAAGAAGTTGCTAAAAAAAATTGCACAAGAATTTGGGATAGCAGATATCCAAGCATCAAAGTAATCGAGAACAGAAAACCCAGAGATAAAACCATCCTCATATTCCCATTTGATCTTTGACAAAGCAGACAGAAACATACATGGGGGAAAATAATTCCTGTTTAATAAATGGTGCTGAGAAAACTGGATAGCTATATGTAAAAGACTGAAACAGAACCCACATCTCTTACCACTCACAAAAAATAAGTTATGATGGATAAAAGACTTAAGCCAAGGAACTATAAGAATTTTAGAAGAAAAATGTTAGAACAACTTTATAGATCTATTAGCCTAGGGAAAGAATTTATGAAGAAGACCCCAAAAGCAATCATCAAAAGAACAACAAAAAATGGGACCTGATCAAATTAAAAAGTTTTTGCACAGCCAAGGCCACAATAAATAGAGTAAATTGACAACCTTCAGAGTGGGAGAAAATATTTGCATGCTACTCATCCAATAAAGAGCAGATAATTAGAATCTTCAAAGAACTCAAGCAAGGACATTAGCAAGGATAAAGTAAAAAAACAATTTTTAAAAATGGGCAAAATATATGAACAAAAACTTTTCAAACGAAGATAGACATATGGCTAACAAATACATGAAAAAAATGCTCATCATCTCTAATCATCAGAAAAATGCAAATCAAAACCACAATGAGACATAACCAACACCAGTAAGAATGGTTCATGTCAGGCCAGGCACAGTGGCTCTCACCTGTAATCCTAACACTGGGAGGATTGCTTCAGGGCAGGAGTTTGACAGCAGCTTAAGAAAGAGTGAAACCCCATCTCTACTAAAAATAGAAAAAATTAGCTGGGCCTTGTGGCAGTCACCTATAGGCCCAGCTACTTGGAAAGCTGGGGCAAGAGGATTGTTCACACCCAGGAGTATGAGGTTGCTGTGACCAGCTGATGCCATGGCCCTCTATCCTGGGAAACAGAGTGAGACTCTGTCTCAAAAAACAAAAAAAAAGAAGAAGAAGAAGAAGAAAAGAAAAGAAAAGAAAGAAACAAACAAATAAAAAAAAAAACACAAAAGGAAAAAAAAGAATGGTTTGTATCAAAAAGTCCTAAAACAACAGATGCTGGCAACAGATATGAAGAGAAAGGAACTCTTACACTCTGCTTGTGGGTCTGCAAGTTGGTACAGTTCTATGGAAAGTAGTACAGATATACATTAAAGAACTAAAAGTAGACCTACTATTTGATCCTGCAATCCCACTACTAGAGATTTACCCAAAGGGGAAAAAAAAGACATTTTATAGAAAAAACACTTTAACTCAAATGTTTACAGCAGCAAAATTTGCAAGATGTGGAAACAACCCAAGTGCCCATCAGTTCATGAGTAGATTAATAACATGTGGTGTGTGAATACAACAGAGTACTATTCAGCCACAACCTAGTACATTTTGTAACAACCTGGGTGGAGCTGGAGACCATTCTTTGAAGTGAAGTATCACAAGAATGGAAAAATAAACACCATGTGTACACAATAGTAAATTGGAACTAATTGATCAATGCTTATGTGCACATATGGAAGTAAAACTTGATGAGAATCAAGTTGGTGGGGGGAAGGGTTGGGTTAACTCACACTTAACAGATAAAGGCACACATTTTGGGTGAACGCACACTTATAACTTTGACCTGAAATGCACAAAAGCAAATTATGTAACCCAAATGTGTGAGCCCCTGTAATATTCTGAAATACAAAAATAAAGTAAATACACATACATATCAGTATGGTAGACCTAGTTTCTTATTTTGACCATCTCCATATACTGACCAGTTTGTCAATATACAGAAGGTTCTACTACTGGGGGTCTACTGTAATTAGAGTCTTTAAAAATATCCTATCATTATAGATCAAATACCTGAGAATTAATCTAACAAAAGAAGTATAAGACCTCTATGCTAAAATTTTCAGATAATATTAGGAAAAATTAAAAGAGATTCAAGCATAGGACAAATATATCATGACCATTAAAGAGAAAACACATATAGTACTTAACTGTGTTGACTTTCCACAGAACTGCCCATTGACCCACTATGTTAGTACTGTTCTCATCAGATATGAGAAGCTGGAAGTTACAAGTAATCTGGACTCCCCTGGAGACAAATATATGTTAAAGGGTGAGATTAAAAACCCTACACTGTGTCAAAGATGTTCCCTATCGGTGAAGGTGGTAGACATCTACTGCTTTGTGGCATGTAGATCTATTTCCTCCAAGATAAATTTACTGGGACTTGACACCTCTATTACTAAGAAAGGGAAAGAAAAGGCAATAAAATGTGGTTGGAGAGGCAGGCTGGGACCAAGTCATGCACAGAGTTACACATCATGGTTTGGAATTTAGGATTTGCTCTAAATACTAGGAGGGAACCAATGAAAAGTTTGAAATAAGAAAGAGGATCTCATTCATCTTACAAGCTCACTTTAGTTGCTGAGTGGATAATGAACTGTACAGGTGACAGGATGCGAGAATGACCAGTTAGGTGACTAATGCTGTCTTCTAGATGAATGGTGGTGCATTAGACTAAGGAGAGAGAGAGACAAGTGAAAGATTTTACATAAATGTTGGGCATAGAACTTTCAAGACTTAGTGAATTCTTGGATGTGGTTGTCAAGGCAACTATATAAATCAAAGAAGCAATGTTTTAAAGTTATGCAACAAGACTACCCCTAAAAACAGGTATATAAGACTAAGAAGGTATCAGTATTAAAAATGCCAGGTACTAATATAAACTTTTGTTACCTTAGTTTCTTTGCCCATAAAACAGGAATAGTAATAATACTCTCATTATAGAATTGTGAGTATTAAAAGAGTTTCCTTATCTAAAATACCAGGACAAAGCTCTGTACACAGAAAATGTCATTTAAGTGTTTGCAGTTTGTTATTATCTGTGATTATAGCTTCTTTATCTAAATATTTTGTTTCACTTTTATCCCCAAAATCAGAGTTTACTTCATTGTTTTTTAATTAAGGTTTTTGTTTTCTTTCTCTTTTTTCTTTCCTTTCTGAGAGAAGGTATTTTACTTCTGACACCCTGGACTTGGACACATGTCCCAAGTGGAGACCATGCCTTGTGAGTCTGGGCACTAATCTGATTATCTTCCCAAGGAAAACAAGAGAGTTGAGCCAGAACTCAGATGAGTTCCAAATGGCAGGATGTTTTTCAATTATCACCCTTAACTATGAGAACTGTATTCTTCTATTGCACTGTCAGAAAAAAATTGTGTATTTCCCATTGGCTACGTGATAATTTTCTTAGCAAGATAAAGCTTTACAACACAATAACATTTTAATAATTAACTAGTGTTAAGATTATGTCTACTTACCTCAAGTCATTTGATACTGTTCTCATTTCCCAGAATCTTGCTTTTTTTAAACAGTACATTTAGTGCTCAATCGTAAACCAGGATAGTCATAAGTAATGCTATCTAAGGGGGGTTCTATACAACAATAGAATCTAGTCCTCAGAAGTCAAGAAATATCAAAGCTCCTGAGGATCTCGCATAAGTTCTTCCAGACTGAAGGGGAAGTGTGAGGTATAGACTGGGATGAAGGCCAATAGCCAGAGGGGGGCTTTCTGAAAATTAGAAAAGATATCCTTTGATGCAAAGAGCCATCAAGAGCTCTGCAATTCTTCAGCATCCTTAGAATCCCTGAACGTCATTCCAGTTAACCACAGCTCAGTGCAGGTTGCCACAACAAACAAAGAAAAGAAACTATTTGTCATTGAGGTGGTATCCCACAGCTGGCTCCAGCTGTGGTTCCATCCTGACTCCCCTACCAGAAGAATCTGCTATCTGGCAAAGCCAGTCTAGCAGATATCTGAACTTCTCTACTGTCTTGTTTTGAACCTTCAGTATTTGAAGAGAGATTCATAGGCATTTTTGAACAAACCCTTCTATATACTGAATGCAAGAAAAACATAAACCTGTCACAGGATAAGCAAAAAGACAAAACTGTAAAAGATATGAAAATATTATATGGTTTAAAAAGAGGGGGCTCTCATAAAGAAATTAATCCCCAACACAACACCATATTCCTTCTGAGAACAAAGCTCCAATCAAGATCTTTGGCCATGTTAAGACCAAAACACAAACAGAAGAAGATGAAATTCAACAAGGATAGACCTAAGACCCTATCTTTGGCCCCAAGGGATTTATTTTACAAATGCGGCATAGTTCAGATGTGGATTGCAGCCCCATGGAAATGAAATTCTTCAGCGATTTAGTTGACAATAATCTCAAATGTTTCAACCAATCGAAGAATTTTTAAAAAGCTAATGCAATCTGTCTTATTCAAGATACATAAAAGGTAATTTAGGGCAATAGTCACACTCTTTATGGGCCTCATCACTGCTAGGTCTCGCCCCTTAGAGAGGATTTAGACAAACAGGAGCACAAGGAAGGGTGACAAGGATAGTAAAAGCAGGAACATAGGAAGTCTGACAATTAAGTTTGAGATCTCATCCTAGAAAAAATGCTGCATACCTCATTGCTGAATGTCACTATGGTCACCTTCAAAGTGCCCCCCTTGGGAAGTTATGCACTGATGTCAGCATCTAGTCCAGCCTTCAAAGCAATTTTGGAACTCTTTTACTGGAATGACCACTAAATCTGTTGTTGTATAAGGTCTGACGATTAAGTTTGCAAAGTTGCCACCATGCACATACGTTAGCAGCGCTGTACAACCAACTTGGGAAGGTTTCATAACCTTGATATGTCACTGCCTCACATTGGTGTGCATGTCAACATGTGACAGTGTCTGTGTGCCATATGATGACAGCCATGATGGTAACTGCAGTGATATTCAGCAATGCAGGATGCAGCCCTATTTTTAGGATGAGTTAGCAAACTTGTCAGACCTCATATGTTTGAAGGAAGCATGATGTCAAGACACTAATGTAATTTCATGGTTTTTTGTGTTTGTTTGTTTAGCCTGCAAACTCAGTCTCAGATCACAATCTCAAATCTAAGACATAGTCACTTTGTTCAGTTTGCTAAGCCCTAAGTTTATCATAGAACTGCTATGGATGTTATCCTGAAGGAAATAATTATCATAAGGATTGCACATACAATCATGTGCCACATAGCAATGTCTTGGTCAATAACAGACCACATCTATGAGACTATAGTGCCATAAGATTATAATGGAGCTGAAAAATTCCTGTTGCCTAAGTGGCACTGTAACTATCATAACATCTCAGCACAGCACACCACCAGTGTGTTTGTAGTGATATGGTATAAACAAACGGTTGTATAACAGTATAGCTCATAACAACTATGTGTGGAACATAACACTTGAAAATGGTAATAAACAGCTATGTTACTGGTTTACATAATTACTATACTATAACTATCCTTTTATTGTTATTTTAGGGTATCTTTCTTTTGCTTATTAAAAAAAATTTACTGTAAAATAGTATTATACCAAAAGCAGCCTCATGTATCTTGTGTATACATGTCTCTTGATTGCATCATTTTCTCTCATGTTTAACTTATTAAAAAGAGGCAAAAAAATTAAAATTAAAAGTTTACAAAGTAAAAATGTTACAGTAAGCTAGACTTAACTTATTATTGAAGAAACAAAAAAAATGTATGAATCTGGTAGAATTTATGGACAATGTTTGTAAAGTCTACAGTTATGTCTAGTGAAGTCCTAGGTCTTACATTCACTCACTGCTCACTCCCCCTCACCCAGCCCAATCAGAGCAACTTCCCATCCTGTAAGCTCATGGTAAGTACTTATTGCAGGTGGACCCTATTTTTGCTATACCTTTTCTATGTTTAAATATATTTACATACACAAATACTTATCATAGTGTTACAATGGCCTACAGCAGTCAGCACAGTTACCTGTGATACAGGTTTACAGCCTGGGAACACTAGGCCATAGCCTGTAACCTAGGTCTGTAGTAGGCTGTGTCTTCTAGGTTTGTATATATGTGCACTCTATGATGTTCACACAATGATGAAATCACATAAGAATCACATTTCTCAGAATGTATCCCCTTTGTTAAGGGATACATGACTATTATCATGGAAAGCAAGATATTTAAAATTTTAATTTCCTAGGAAAACCCACAAAAATGACTAACTTCTATAGTAAACACAAAGAAAAGTGTAGACATAGTAACCATGAGTTCTTATTGAACTTGGCTCTTACTCTCTGATCTTACTCTATGACAGAAGAGAAAGGTATGTGACAGGGTAGTGAGCCAGAAACACATAGGCCGAATTTGCTGTGTGATTGTTTTACATTTTGTGATTTTTTAAAAATATGTTCATATATTTTAAAGATTTAAATTTAATGCTAGCATCAGAAAAACAAGATAGTTCACATTTTAAAATCTACATTTCCACTTAACTTGAATAATCCAAAGGGGTGGCCACACTGGGACTCAAAGTCTCATGGCCGCAGCTAGCAGGAATTGAATGGAACAGTTCAGTTGTGCCCTCTTAGAGATGACATGCTCTGGCCAGTTTACCAAAGACCCAAGGACCTTGTCTTGAATCAGACCTGGCCCACCTCACTCATGCACAAACTAGCCTTGCCCATGCAGTCATTTGAATTCCTGCCTATGAGCTCAACTGCACACATTTCTGTGTATATGAAAAGTGTGGAGACTAGGCATAATGAGTAGTAGGCTCATGAATAATGAGTAAGCACCTCATTATTCTGTTAGCCAGCTCTGCATGAATCCCTACCCAAGGCTACAGAGGGGATATATAAGCCTTCTGTAATGAAGGTCATTCTCAAGGTCCATCATGAGTGCTCCTTAATGATACAGACTCTGGGACCACCTCCCAAAGACTTGAACTTCTTTATGGGGTTACATCTTCAAGAAGCTTGTCCATTTCCTTGCAATTCTACCTTCTCACATCAAGTGACCAGTGATCCACTCCAGATCACTGGTCATTGCTAAAAACAGAAACTATTCATTGACAGTATACATGGACTACTCTCAGTTCTGCACTGCATGTTGCCAGTGTCCGTGGGGGACAGGAAGTCGGCTAGGGAGGATGTGGAGGATGAGACCAAGCCTAATATCCAAAATTTGATAATTTCCTGCCTGCAAAATATCAACTCTATCAGGAGGAAATTCCACTTTTAAGTGTTTTTTAGAAGTAAGTTTAATTAGTAGACATTATCAGTAATTGCTGGATCCAGTTGACACATGAAGCTTCAGAATATTGCTGAATCCTTCAGCCTAACAAGGATAATCCCAGACCATCCTTTGCTACTGGAAGATGTTGTTTGTCTCAAATGCCTGAGGCTAACCTCTGTCAATTGTTCTGAAACCAGGTCTCTTGTGGAAAAGAAAGAATGCAGGCTCTGTTGTCAGACAAAGTTCAGTTCAAATCTGCTTGGAGCAGCTTAACATTCCAAATGACCTTACATATGACATTAATGTTCCTCCTTCACAGATTTTTCTCATCTGTGGACTAGAGAGAGCTCATTAGGTTTTTACTATAAGGGTTAAATGAAATGGTACCTGGTTCAGTATTGGCCTTTAAATATTTGGTCTATGTCACTCTTGGTTTTGGCCTGTGAGTCCCTTCAGCATCTGATTGCTTCTTCATATCTTCTTTATTCCACACTTTTGGTGAACACACCATTCTGTCTTAGACCAACAAACTAAAATGGTTTTAGGCAACTCCATTTCTTTTTCTAGAGCCTATTTTGTTTTTTAATTTATTCATATTTTTCTGAAGCATAAGAACCTTAGTTCACAGCTTGTGTAGGGATCACTTTGGGAAGTTTAGCAATCCCTGAGGTGGGTACTGTCCTTGCCTGGATAGAGAAGGGGGCCCCACCGGAAGGGAGGAGACTACAGTACAGTAAGCAAAGGTCCTATTTCTCTTGACTTTTCCATTTTGACCAGGGTGGGTCACAGACACCTAAGCCCAATAACTACACTGGACAGGTGTTTTGCTGTCCTGAATTTATTTCTGAAGCTATTTTTGTTTTCAATAATGAAAACAACCATGTTTATCATGTAGTGTTTAAAAAGATCCAAAACATGAGTATTTTGAGTTCATTGTGAACCCTCTAAAAAGTGCAGTTATTAGCTCCTAGAGAAATCTGGGATTTCTTCTTCCTATTATGATGCTTTAAACTCTGTTCAAAACTAAGTTTCCTTGACTGGCTGGACTGTGCATCTCATCCAGTCACCATCTTCTCTCAGAGTCTGGGCTGTGCTTGAGGATCCATTTCTTAAGAGCTTCAAGTTCACCCTCAGTTTTTGCAGAAATGATTCTTTGTTTTCACTACCACAGGCTTTCTCTGTCTTCCCAGAAAATGATCCTTTTTTGGATTTGTAGTCATAGCTAACCCAGAGCATTTCCATTCCACATTGTGCCAAATATCCCTAAATGGCCGTCAATCAACTGGAAATGACCTCCTGGCATGGGTTATAACCATTTGTTTCATGTAGGGCCTTTTATTCTGAAATCCATATTTTCTCTTATTGTGACATGGACTTGAAGTTGAGGCCTCTTGTAGTCTGAGATTACAGAGGGTTTGACAATTAAGTTTGAGAACTTGCCACTGTGCGCTTACCTTGGTGGCACTGTACCAATAGCTCAGAAAGGTTTTATAACCTTGGTATAACACTGTGTCACAGCTGTGTTCATGTCAATGTATGGAAGTCTTTTGCTGAGTGGTGGTCATTATTGTCATTGGGTGTTTTTGTGTGCTGTGCAGAACATCAGTGCTTGAATCAGAGCAACAAACAAATATTCGTAAATTTCTTGTTAAACTTGGCAACAGTGGAAGTGAAATCAGGAACATGTTAATTAAAGTTTATGGGGATAATGCCATGAAGAAAATTGCAGTGTACAAATGCATTAAACATTTTTCTGAGGTGAGAGAAAGCATCACTGATGAAAAGAGGTCAAGATGGCCAGTAACAAGTAGAACTGATGAAAACATTGCAAAAATTCATCAAGTGCTGTGTCAAAATCATTGGCTGTGAGAAGCATAACAGACTAAGTAAACATCACTAGAAAAACAATTAGGAAAATCTTAACAGAAAATCTTGGCAAAAAACTCATGGCTCTTGCATCATGACAATTTACTGGCTCACACAGCACTGTCTGTGAGGGAGTTTTTATCTAGTAAACAAATAACTGTATTGGAACACCCTCCTTAATCACCTGATCTGGCCCCCAGTGACTTTCTTCTTCACTCAAAGATAAAGGAAATTTGAAAGGAAGACATTTTGATCACATTCAGGACATCAGGGGTAACATTATGACAGCTTTATTGGCTTTTCCAGGAAAAGAGTTCCAAAATTGCTTTGAAGAGTGAACTAGGAGCTGGCATTGGTGCACAGCATCCCAAGTGGAGAACTTCAAAGGTGACCACAGTGATACTCAGCACTAAGATATGTAGCACTTTTTCTAGGATGAGTTACCAAACTTAACTGTCCAACCTCATATATTTAATGAGTTGTTTCCCCACCCCATAGTGTTCCTTACAATAGATGAAACAATGGAATCGGTTAAAAGCTGGGATACCAGAAAATACTGCTGAGCAGGGGAAGCCAGTGGACAGTGTAGTGATACCTCAACTCTGTTGTTTTCCAGGGCACTCCTGTAATACTACAGGATTTTAAGACTTACTCTTTTAGCTCCACACACTTAGAAGTTCAATTGACACTTTCATCTAAGGTTATAAATGGTCGAAGAAAATGAGTTTAGAAACACAAGAGAGAAAATTTTTCCTTTATCATGTACTATTTGAAATCATGTGATGTTCATTTCATGGTTAAGAAACTTCTGCTTGCAAAAATGAATTCCCCAATCGCCTTCTTTGAAAGCAGCACTCACCCAGAGCAAAGTCTCAAGCTGTCATTACGCTGAGTCAGAGCTCCTAGCAGCGCAGCCACAGACATAAACAGGGGGTGTCTTGTCCTGTTTTCTTTCAGATAGTCCCTCCACAAAATCTGTTTTTATCTTCGCCCTGAATAGGCTTCCACAGAGACTGTCTTGTCTCTCCTGAGCAGTTTTCATCTCTCTCCATAAACACTTTGTCTCATATTTTCAAACATAATGGCACATCTTTGGTTGAGGACATGTGGGAATGTGCAGAAGAAGAGTTTCAGATTTAGTGTTAGGATTTTCCACACGTAGCCCTTAATGAAAGGATTCTGTCCTTACCTTTCCTTCCTGTGTGACCCTGCCAGGTTGCCTAACTTCTCTGAGTCTTAGGCTTTTCAGGTGAACATTAGCATATAAACTATTCATTACAGAAGAACTGTGAGACTGTGGGCCTCCAAACTTGGAAGAGTCTGAGCTGAAGAGCCTAGCCAATTCAAGAGGAAAGACATTTAAGTCTCCCAACAAAACAGGTCAGAGATCACATTCAGCTTTGGATTGTCCATTGAATAGGAGCAGAGAAAAGGATTACACACATGAAACATGTAAAGAAAGCCTGGGATAACAATAAAAACTAAAAGTAACTTGGAGAAAACTAAGCTTATGCAAGAAAAACACGAATCTGCAAAAACCATCATTATGTGCTCAAATAAGTAGGAGGATGTGTTGTAACCATTGAAATGCTATAGTAATAAATATTCAAAAAAAGAGCTCTTGGAAATTAAAAATTAAAGTTCAATGTGAATTGGCCTGGTGCTGTGGCTCACATCTATAATGTTAACACTCTGGGAGGCTGAGGCTGGTGGATTGCTTCAGCTCAGGAGTTCAAGACCATCGTGAGCAAGAGTGAGACCCCCATTTCTTCTAAAAATAGAAAAACTGAGGCAAGACAATCACTTGAGCCCAAGAGTTTCAGGTTGCTGTGAGCTATGACAACACAGCACTCTATCCAGGGTGCAGAGTCAGACTCTAACTCACAAAATTAAATTAAATTAAATTAAAATTAAAATATAGGAAGATAAAGTTGAGGTAGTCTTCTACAAAACAAACTCAAAAGATAAAGTGATTGGGAACTGGAAAAAACTAAGAAATTGGGAAAACCAGTTAGAGAATCCCAATAATTGCATAATGGGAAATCAGAAAAGCAAGAACAGATGAAATTGAGGAAGGGTAATTATCAACAAAATAATTCAAGAGCTTTGACAGAACTGAGGACCTGAGTTTCCTGACTCGAAGGACCCCACATCTGAGTGTTCAGGAAAGTGAACAAAAGGAAATGGAGGGCAACACTCATCTCTGTACAGTTTCAGAAGTCTGGGGACAAAGAGAAAATCCTATAGGCACCCAGAGAAGAAAAAATTGCATGAAAACAAGTTCTAGACAAAAGATCAGGGATCCCAGCAGCTTCAAATTTCTCAACAGCGAATATTAAAATTTAGAAGAGAAGCAAGCAATATTTTCCTCCTCCTCTTTCTAGTCTTAAAACTATCTGCCTAGCTCCACTATGAAGTGTCAGACAAAAGAAAAACAGTTTCAGAAATTCCAGGTCTCCCAAAATTGACCTCTGAAACATCCCTCCAAAGGAAGCCAGAAATCAACCCAGAAAGAAGAGGACATGAGATCCAAGAAACAGGACACCCAACATGAGAGAGAAGAAAAGAAAAATCTCCCGGTTGGTGAGGAAGCTTGGAGAATGGAGCATGACCCTTCCAGAGCACAGGTAAGAAGGATCGCAGGGGAATGTTTCTCAAGAAAGTGACCATGTTAAAATAACTAACATGAATAAATCTATTGAGAGGAGATTCAGATAACTGCTGGAGATACAGGGTTAAACTGATGATAAGCACACTGAAAAGCAAGCAAACAAATGAACAGAAAGATAATCATTAATTCCAGGAGATGTAAAAAGCTGCGCAGGAAAGGAAAAGTTCCCAGAGTTCACTGGGCTCAGCTCTCAATACCGTTTATATGATTATAACAATTTAAGCAATGAATATTTGGTGAAGCTAAAATTGCTGTATAAATATATTGAAAGACTGAAAAAAGGTAGTATTATTTTGCAGGGCCAAGGAAACAATGAAGAAGCAAAGTTAAATCCCTCATCTTGCACAGCAGGAAGTCAGTAGGCAACACATAAAGCTGAAAACTTGGGAAACAACAAGACTAATGTTATTTAGAGACATGCAGAAAATACCGCACAAGAATCAGCAAAGAAAGTTGGTAGTTTTTGGGAGGGAGGAGGAGTAAACAAGCCGGAAGGGGACAGAAGGGCACAAGAAGCCTTGTGAATGTATTAGGCTCTTTACAGTGTGCACCTATGTGTCTATCAAGATAATAAAATAGCAAAGCTCCTCCCAAAAGAAAAACCAATGAACAACAATAAAACACTGGAGAATTAAACTCGAACATGTAATATTTTTATAAATAATAGGTTCTTTCCTAATTTTTTTGTGATATTGTTATATTTTTAAAAATTCATATAAACAGAAGAAAATAAAATTAATACAAACCTTTGATTTCATCTTCTGAATACACATATGTAGATATTTTAAAATAAAAGTGAGGTAGTACCATTTCTATACAAGAATTAGCATGTGACAAATGAATCTGGTGATTAAAAAACCGTGAGCTAAAAGTTCCACAAGGAGAAAAGGGAGTTTTTAGAAGAAGAAAAGAAAATTGCAATATTATAAAAGAAACTGTATCTGTCCTTAAACAGAAAAGATAAACCAGGATAACATATGACATCATACACTTGACCTCCACAGCAAAACTGCTGAATTCCAAAATAGGAAATCTTACATGTTGTGAGACAAAAAGGTTCATTCCAAAGTATTTTGCTATGACTGCATTTTAGGAGATTCCTTCATAATTCATTTTTAGCCTCATCTAATTAATCAGTCCTTGTTTTTTTTTCTGCCTTCAATCATTCATGGTTTTAATTTCTCAAACGTTCCTATTCATCATTTGGTTCATTTTTCAAAAGCTATATCATTTTTTCACATATTAAAAACTTTAAAAAATATTTTTGATGATTTTAGTCAAAAAGTCACCCTCTATTGCCTTTGCTAATCTCTCTTGCTTCTCATTGATGGTTTTCTTTTTGTCAGTGTCTATTCTAATTAGGACTGAAGGACTAGAAGGGTCCCTGTAGTTCAGATTCAACTGACTGTCTCCAGAGCTTGGAGAGGTACGTCTGGCCTCTTCCCTGAGTGGGAGCCTAGTCCTGTCCTGTTTGGGTGGACCAGGGAAATGTTGATGGATGGGAATGTTCATTGTTCATGCAGATGGACCTCTTTGAGGTTGGGCAAGGAAAGAGCATGTAAGTAAATTAAGGCTCTACCTGAGTAAGTCAGAATAAGCTTGTGAAGATGTTTCCCTGAGAATAGGGAGTTTTAGGACATTTTATCCTTCCACAGAGCTGCTTTCCTGTTATTTCCCTTTTCCACTTTATGTAGAGAGTTGGTTTCATCTGTTATATCCTAGGAGAGAATACCACAGCCAGCCCTCCATGCACCAGAGCTGAGGACCAGCCCAACTGGGCTGGCAATCCTTCAATTAATTATGTTGCTAATTGCGACACAGGCTGCTCATTCATTCAGTATCACTCCACAGACATTTCCAGCATTGCTGATGATGATCTTGGCATTTCTCCAGGCCTCTGTGGGGAAGACTGCTACTTGCTTCTTCAGTGACCCTTTCCAGATGTCCCTATTTGTTTGTGAATTTTTTGGCTCTATTTTCCCTGTCAAACCAGTCTACTTTATAGTATTTCAAAATTCCTTAAAGTATCTGATCGACTGATAAAGTCTTCTCTGTTTTTCAGGACGACAAAGGATTTAATCTCATTCTTATACATCATTACTCATTTTCCAAAGTTGGGGAGAGGAAATGCAGAGGTACACACGTGCTTAGTCTGCCATCTTGATATGGAGATCAGGTTCTTAACTTTGATTCATGTTTTAATTAACTAGATTTCAATGAGTAAATTTCCAAGATGTATGTGCTGGTTGCTATACTGCATCCATACACACATTAGATGTGTATACATCCTTGCATATCTGAGAACTTTAGCACCCTCCCACATAAAAAGACAGCTGGGTATAAAATTCTGGTCTCACACTTTTTCCATCTCAAAATATTTAAGTGTTGCCCATGGTTGTCTGACGTTTGGAGTCATCATTGGATGAGAGCTCCCTGATTTTCATTTAGGTAGCTGATTTCCTTTGGTTTGCATACTTATTGCATGTTTTTCCACTTAAACATGAAATTTTTTAAATATCTAAAATATACTCAATGTGGTTCTCTTCATACTTCATCATGCCTCAAATCTCTCCTGTCCTTTTTAAATGCAGAAAATACAATCTTCTGCCTCATTTCTCTTCTCTCTTCCATATTGTTCTTTGTCCTTTTTCTCAAATCTCTTCTTCTCTTCCAAGGAATTTCCACTCTAAGCATTGAACTTGCCTTCAGTGAGAAAATTAACTCTTCTAGTTCCTCTGTCACTTCATCTTTATGCCATGTTTGAAACTTAATTCTCTCTTAGAGAATTCTTCCAGACAGTCCTTCCAAACACACATGGGGGGGCCAAGATTTTCCACATGCCATTCAAAAGCTTAGCCTCTCAATTGCATCCTGAAAGCCTCCATCTGCCCAATCTCCAGGTTATGACCCCCTTACTGTTAGAGAATAGATTAAAAGCCATCCCCATGCCTTCAATTGAAGGATTCATCAATATCCTTCTTGGGTATTTCTTTTCTGTATTTAATATGATTCTCTTCTCACTCTCCACACTTTCCTGGGCAATGCCATCCTGCCCCATGACATCATTTACCACATACACACTAGGCTCTCACAAAGCCCTGCCTTCACCCTCATTTCTTCTTTCCAGTCCTGGGTCCAGCTGCCTCCTTAACACATTAAATTCAACATGTTCGAGCAGAACTCATCCCCCAACATCTCTCCTGAGCTTCCCATCTCAGAGAAAGGCATGCCATTGCTCCAGATCAGATAACTAGCTGTTGTCTTTGACCTCATTTCTCTGATAGTAACATACGATTAGTCTAAGTTGATTCTACCTGGCTGCTCCCCCAGTTTGGATTTTCTCTCCTACCCTAATTCCTGTGGCCACTTCCTAATTTGTCTCTCACAGTTTGTCTTATTCTTCCTCTATTCATTCTTCACACTTTCCCTGGAGAGCATTTTTGGGAAAACATGCACATGATCATTAACAAAAAGTCTTTAGCCTTGTGTTGCATTGTCCTTACCTCCGTCTTGGCATTATGGTTAAAGTGATTCATGTGTGGGTCACCACTAGAGTTTTGATACAGACTATGCTATGGTCCATTATTTCATTTCCAAGACACACAGTTGACAGTGTCCTTTCTAACTCAACGTGGTCAGCTTATGGGTGTTGATAGGAGGGCATCATTTGTTTCTGTCCACATGAATGTCACATTTCTTGATTTTTGTGTATCTCAAAACTTTTGTAATGACCCACATAGATAACCAGATCTTTTGTAAATTAGCCTCTGTTTTTTCTCTTCTTCTCACCCAGTAAGACATTTTTCTTTATCTACATAATGTCTGCATGTTGTTAAAATATCACTTCTGAAAAATCACTCCCAACCCCTCCACACCCATTAAAGTGCACCCCTTGAAAGCTTTTCTTCCTGTTCTAACAGTCTCCATGCTTCATGCTACTGATTGTGATTTGCCTGTCTTCTAAGATAGACTCAACCCTACTGAAATAGGTACCATATCTGCCTTGCTATTGACTTGCTCAATGTCTGTGCTACAAATCTGCTCAAGTGGCTTTTTAGAATAAGTTGGTCCCAGTACTTGCTAAGTCTTTTAAGTAAGATCATAACTTTTACTCATTTTAATAATGTTCTCTTATATCATTATTTTAATGATTTCTTCTTCCTTATCTGCTCCATTTTTTATTTTTGTGCAAAATGTGTCTCCTTTCTGTCCCCCATTTGTTAAACATCAGCACGTCCTCCCTTTGAGTTCCAGGAGACATCCTTTCTTCTTGAGTGGTTCTGAGTTGTGTGGCCACTTTTTTTCAGTACATGTCTTTTGTGACATTTAAAAATACAACCTCCTTGCTTCTGGTCTGTCAGCAACCTCCTGACTTCAGATGGGTCCCTTTTTGTAACTGCTTGGTCTTGCTCCATGGAGGCTGCACACACTCCAACTTGGTCAAAAATGCTCATTTAAGATTTTCTGACACTTTATTCTGTCTTTTGCATGAATTTTTTTCACAAGCTGGCTTGTTTAGGTTGTTTCTCTTCTTTGGTAGAATCTTTTCTTTGTCTTTGTTTATTTTTTGCTTTCTTTCTTCAGGCTTACAGGGTGTGCTGGACATCAATTCTGTATGAACCACTTTATAACACTTTTAAATCTCTCAGACACTGGTAAAGGAAGAATGAAAAATGCAGTTGCACTTTGTGGAAATTGAGACCCACCTTCCGCTCAGGAGTAGGAAGCAGCAAGTGGGAGCATTGCCTGGGTGCCTTAGCTTGCCCTCCAGGGCTTGCTGTAGAACTAAGAAGTCAGCTGGATCAGCACCTGCTTCACTGTCAGTTCCATCCTGCTCTGTGTAGGTCAAGAAGAAGTTCTACTTCTAGTTTCTCTGCCCGGTATGACCTCTGGTGCTTGAACTTTTGCCAAAGGTGCAATCAAGGCTCATCCTTACCCAAGGGCCACCCTGCTCAAGCTCAGGAGCTGTTCCCAGATAACAAGGGATCCCTCCAGGAGGTCCTTCACCTTATTCCTCAGTCAGACAATTCCCTCAAGCAGTGAAACCCCTGGTCAATCTATTCTCTTCGCTGTGTCCAGTAAAAGTGCCTTCTGATTTCAACCACATTAATGGCAACCAGTATTTTCTAAGTAAAGACATTTCTCATTCATTCTTGGTTACATAAATGGGAAAGTAAAAATAGCTATATTAACCCAAAGCTTCTTTACAGAATCTCATATTAGTAGCAATTAATGTGCTATTTGTCAAAAATTATGTAATCCATTTTATGAATGTTAATTGTCCCCATACAAGCAAGCTGATTGGTCTAAGATGCCTTTGCCCTAGGGCTCCCCCTTCTGACTCTGCAGTGACCATTAAGTCAGTCCTGTGCAGAAGAAAATCTCTGCCCTGCAATACTTGGCTTGAGCCAAGGAGAGAAATTCTCAGTTGGAGCTAGACACCTCTCTATTAACTGGTTAATTCAAATTCCTATAGAGCTTTTAGCATTTTTTAGGAGACTGACAGCAAAAGTTTGAGAACAACAGTGCACATAGGGGCACTTTTCAGGCCCAAAGAATGAAGGCCCTGCCTTGGCCTGGACTCTTTAATCTGGAAAAGAATGTTTGCTGCCCACCTATCACTATGCTGCCCTTGGAGAGTTGGAAAACTGGGCTTCTGGGAGTTTAGGAGAAGAGGAAACACTCTTGGTGATTGAAAACACACACACACAATTTCTAATTTTTCTTAGCAAGATAAAGATGGGATAACTTAATACTCATGGAATTCTTAATGATTCTCTCTTTCCTTTATTATCCATAATGCTTAAAAACCTATAGTCTCATTGGTATCTTATGATCCTATCAAGTTCAGTGTAAGGAAATTTTAATCAGTAAGAGTAGTCCCTACTGTTCATGACTCTAAAAAACTTGATGAAAAATAAGAGAATAAACTTATTTCTTCTCTGTAGCCTACGGCGTTCTCTCCACCCGTGTTTTGCATTTGGAAGTCTGACCTTTAATTTTCCTTTTTTTGTTACTTCAGGCCAGATTGAACTAGTAATAATAATAGTGAGTGGGTGCCTTATTTTGAAATTTTCTATTTATGCACATCCATTTTAAATTACTATCTAAATATTATTAAGAAACCCCTTTGGAATTATTAATTAGCTAAAATAGTGTTTTCTTTGTATTAAATAGAGAAGGATTTTACTTAATAAAATTATTTTGTTAGGAGTGGAGTTCATTATGTGAGTCAGGCATAGTTATTATTTTTCATGAAGTAAACCCATTCATTCTCTATTTAAATCTCCTTTTAGCTTACCTGAGATTTTTTTCTTCAGTTTTAACTCTCTTTAAAGCCTGTTTATGGAAGTTTATCTTAGAGAGTGTTGATGTGCTGCTACACAACTTGAAAATAATAATGTTCAAAGAAAAGCGTGTGCTGTTTCAGAAGTAGGTTGGTTTAGGAAATTTAAGCTGACAGAGACGACGTTTGTCCCTGCTCTTAGACTCTCAGAGGACAGGGAGAGCCCGAGGCACTGTATTTCCTTGGTTTTCTGAACTTTTTGTAATAACAGTCGTAATAGCCAGCCGATATGATATTATGATAGATTTACTATTTACTCTACATTTTTTAAGAAGAGTACCCTAAACATTATTTGAGCATTCCCCAGCCTCATTCCCAGTCCATGTGGTTGAGATGGGCTTCCCCCTGGCTACTGGAGGACAAGGCCCTTCGCTCTGGTGACTGGAGTCTTGATGGCTGGCCAGTGACTCAAACTGGCTCAATCATCAAATCCCTGGACTTTCACGGGAGCCAGCAAAGAGGTTGACGAAACAATATGTTCCCTCTTAGGCTGAACTAAAGCTGAAGGCAGCCACTTTGTCACTGCATGGAACTTGAGACCAACATAATATAGAGCTGAGAAATGCAGCCACCAGTTATATCACCTGAGGCCCCGGGGGCTGTATGCTCCAAGCCTGGAGTGTCTCAGTTACCTGAAACTATGACAATGCCATCCTTTTTTTTTTCTTTTTAATGAAATTAAATTTTCTGCCATTTGCCATAGAAAGAGTTCAACTGATTTAACAAAGAAATGACTAAGTTTGAATTTTAAAACTAAAGAATCAGAATACATCAGAATGAGGCTCCCACATGGGAGCCCAGCACTATGGTGAGAGTGAAGAGGGCAGGAGGAAAGGAGGGCGAGACCATGACTTTTCCCTTCATCTCCTTGCTGCTCCCTCCCAGGGGCAGAAACAAGCTGAGCCAGCGGCTGAGCACCTCACTGCAACCTCTGTGCACTTTCTGCATTTATGCTCAGAGCACTCTGCTCTAGACATAGACCCTTCTCATCTGGGTGGGTTGGGTTTGGTTTTGCATTGGAATTATCAATAGATATTTTTTTTACTCCAGCCTTGTTCAAACTCGGTCTAATGGAGAAGAACCTGCTGAGAAAAGTAAAATGAGAGCAGAGCAGCTTGAACCCAGGCTGGATCCCACACATGCTTGGTTTCCTCATTGGCTTTTTCATACCTGCCTGCTCCTCCCCGTCCAGAGTGCCGGCCCCACAACGCCTGGGAGGAATTCTCCAATCTACATTGAGCACATCCCCCGCAGATGAGGAAACTGAGGCTCAGAACCCTTGAGGAAATCCCTCAAATCGCCCAAATAAGTGGGCTTAGCACTGCTGTGAGGTGATCTGATTTTTGTTATTTCACATATATATGTACACACACACACATATGTATATATAGAGAGAGTATTTTGAGTCAAGATCTCACTCCGACACCCTGACTAGAGTTCAGTGGCATCATCATAGCTCACAGCTAGGTCAAACTCATCATAGCTCAAACTCCTAGACTCAAGCAATTATTTTGCCTCAGCCCCCTAAGGAGCTGGAACTACAGGCCTGTGCCCCCATACCTAGCTAATTTTTCTTTCATTTTTTATTAAGACAGTATCATGCTATGTTGCTTAGGCTGGTCCTGAACTCCTAACTTGATGCCATCCTTTCACTTGGCATCCCAGTTCTAGAATTAGAAGCACTTGGTGGCCACTGCACCAAGCTAGTTATTATATTTTTTAAAATTTATGAATATTCAATTTCCATAAGTTAAACATAAATGCATTCTTTTTTTTTTTTTGAGACAGAGCCTAAAGCTGTCCCCCTGGGTAGAGTGCTGTGGCATCACTGCTCACAACAACCTCCAACTCCTGGGCTCAAGCGAGTCTCCTGCCTCAGCCTCCCAAGTAGCTGGGACCACAGGCGCCCGCCACAACACCTGGCTATTTTTTGGTTGCAGCCCTGGTTGTTGTTTGGTGGGCCCAGGCTGGATTCGAACCCTCCATGTTAGGTGTATGTGGCTGGTGCCTTAGCCACTTGAGCCACAGGCACCAAGCCACATAAATGCATTCTAACAGCATCATATTTAACAAAAAGTCTAACAGTCTAAGTTCCTTTTGGCTCTTGTGCCTCTGTACCCCTGTAGAAGTAACTATAGTTATGAGCATGGAAACTCTTTCGTGTGTATATGGACAGAAATTCAGAGGCATTAATGAGAAAGTGGTGCTACTCTGTGCCTATCATTTGCACAGCGAGCTGCAGCTCATTCCTGAGAACTCACCCCCACATCTCTATCACCAGGCTACTTGTTCCCTCGGAGTGCTGGACTTTCCGGGGAAAGTGTCACAGAAAAATAAAAAGCACCTTAAATGTGCCTGTGAGCTTTTCCCTGTTAAAAGTCACGTTCTGTGTGTACCATCTTTATTTTTCTCAGTTGTTGAGCTATTTACTGGTAAAGCCTTTAGTTAAGAATTGTCTCTAATTGCCTTGGGGTTAGCTTATGTACTAGGATTCCTCAGCCTTTTCAACCTATGCCCACTAACATTGAGTTTTTCATTAATGTTACTTGAAATGTCATGACAGATACTACAAATGAAAACAAATAAACAATTACGGCATCGCCTACACCTTTTCAATGGACACTCTGTCCCTCTTGTATCACTTTCCCCCAATCCCCATGTGTTTAGCATAGCCAGATGGCTGCCTGTCCACTTAGCAACCCCCTCAGCCAGCAACAAGATATCCCTGGGGAATATTCTAGTTGATAGCTCAGAGGTGACTAAACATTTATATCCCATATACTGCGATAACACAGCTGCATTTTACAATACTGGGGAGTATACAGCAGGCCTTATAACAAAACAGAGACCGATAAACTCACTCAGGAGAGGCAGAGTGGGCTTCTCTCAGGAGTTAATGAAAAAATCCTGCAAGATGCCTCACGGTCACTCAACTGATGCAGGGAAGGAGTCAGGACAGTATGATTTTCTTTTTGTGTATAGTGTTATTTTGATTTTTGTTTCCTAGTCTGTAGTGTAGGAGAGAGGAAAAGGCCAAGCCACCTTTCAGCCTTGACTTTCCCTTGAACCACTTGCCCCAAAATGTTTTTTTTTTCCCCCAACTCCTTAGAGTTTGACACAAATGAAGAGTGGCAAACAGTACAAATGAGGTGATGGACAGGAGGCGATAAGGAACTGAGATTGTTATCTGCAGGTTGACTACAGAGGCCTGGAGTGGGGCTGGGATGTTTCAAGAGGAATTACCCGTGAGGTTTCCAGGTCGGCGTATTGGGTCAGGTCGGCCCTGCCCTGATCTCAGCACCATCAAGAGTTCTGCAATGTCATTCTTCATCTTTGACAGAACGTGGGCGAGTGGGGAAGAAAATATATGACATGCTACTGAGAAAAGCAGCGAGATCTAATTTGTTTTAGGTGGAGTTTTGGTTATTGGGGGAAAATGACTCATAGGCTGACCAAGGAAAGGTGTGCAGGGAATTTTCGGTCTCTGTCTCTACCATTGTCTGCTGCTAAGTACAAAACTGTTCTGTCTCCAACACAAGCCACCTGGGGGATTGGTCAAGAAGAGCCCCCGAAAACACACATACTTAATTTCAGGCGTGTCCCTGGCTCACCAGACCCCGCCTGCCTGAGAGCAGTTCCTTTAAGTCACTCACAAGCCTCCTTTGAGCTCAGCCAAGAGAGCCAAAACCTCTCAGGGCACCTGCAAGCCTGTCTTCCACTGGCCCTCTTTGGTGATGATACTCCATTGCATTAGTTATATACTCATTAGTAATATTATCAAATATATTCCTTTTGCTTTGATTCTATAGTCATCCAGCAAATCCATGATTATAATGTGAATTTCTATGAAGATGCTCCTATGGGATGATATAAATATTTGGCGATGCGTGTTTGGTCAATAATGAACTGGCTTTCCTGAACTTGGTTAGTGTGACCCAGGCCCAGGCATTGGGCCACATGGCGTTTCTGTGCTCAGAAGCCAAGGATCCTCTCTTCCACTTGGATAATGTGGAAGTATGTGATAAAATGTGATATCCTACTTATTTGGAAGAGTGAACGCTTGGTGCAATTTCTCAACAACACCTGACTTGTTTAGGGAAAACTGGGTTTGCTGTTGTCAGTTAAACTTTCTATAAAGAAAAATTGGGAAAGGGTGGCGGGTCGAGACTTTGAGTGGGACGTTAGTGTATTTGGCTTTAACCCTCTTGTACACAACAGAAAGCCATCAAAGATTTGTGAATGTTTAGTACGGGTGGTGGGAAGATAGGAAGGGTGAAACAGAAAAATGTATGTTGTATTCTTACTTCTGACACATAATTTTACCTAATCTTATCAACATTGTGGAATATAAATTGCTATCCCCATTTCATGTATGACTGAACCAAAGCTGAGAGAGCTATAACTTGGTCAAAGTTATTCAACTAGTAGAACTTGAAATAAGGGCAGGTATTGTGATTTCAAATGTAGTGTTTATCATCAGATTATTTAAATAGTTCTGTATTAGTGTTAGGCCATATCCATCCAAGTCAAGCCACCATAATAAGGTTATAGTTATCTGCTCACACCCTGAAATGATATAAATAATACCTCTTTCACCACTGGGGTAGAGAAAGGTCTATAAATAGTTTACTACTTAGCTTATGAATTCCATGGTCAGTGAATTCTATGTGTGTCCACCCTGCTTATATAATTATCTCCACCTGCATGCACCCTGCTAGGACTGGACCCATGAGTGGACGAATTTAAGGAAGTTTGTTGTATGTCCTGACACTGGTCTGGCCCCCTCCGTGTGCCATATTGTTACTAATTTAGACAGGGGCAGGACTGGATATTGAAAGAAAGTTACTCACCACAAACTTACCAAGACAGCTCATCATGTTTATGTTCGATAAACATCTAAATAAAATATATTTTGAACATAAAAGCTATTTCATTGTCATCTAATAATAATAATCCAAAGTGAAACAGTTCAGTGGATATTACTAAAGGGGAAATTAGAGAGTTACTATGTAATGATAGCCATGAGTGGGGACTCAAACATTTTTCTTTAAAGAACTTCATGATTCTAAGTGGACACGTAAGATGTATAACTGGGATGATTAATAGTAGTATGCAATCTCAATGGAAAATCCCTACAACATTAAAAACATTTTTAAAATGTTTTTTTAAAACCATCTATTAAAAAACATTTTTTTAACTGATGATCCAGAAAACAAGTTCATATCAGCTAATGTGAAATGAGAGGAGAATCCTACAGGCTGAGAATTGGAAACACTCTCTCCACTACAAAGGATGATACAACCAGTAATGGAGGGTAACTCTAAACTATAACAACTTTTCACTCTTTTTACAAAAGTTCAAAAAAGAAGGTCTTCTGCACGGTGTATATGAAGGTAGACAGGTGGAAAATACTTCATTTGAATTTTAAGCAGTCATCTCTGCAAATTAGACATGTCAGCCTATTTCTAAGATATTGTAAATGGTCCCACTAAATTCTCTTGAATTTAAGCTCAGTCCCATATTATGCTATCAACTGGTAGATACCATTCTGTATTTTACAGTCCAATATTTCTTATAGGGAATGGTGGACGGGAATGATGAGAAAAATTAAATTTATATGCTAAACACTATAAAAATATTATTCAGTTTCACCCTAGCAATAACCATGTCATTTTCATCTTTCATAGAAAATGAAAACAAGGCTCAGAAGAAAGAAACATTAAAAAAAAGAAATATTTATGAAATCACCCAAGGTGTATGTGTCCAATCCTGAACTGGCATCCAACTCTGCTCAACTCTGAGAACTCTGCCCCTTCCTCTCTGTGATATGCTCATATGTTCCACCCTATTCTTCACAAGTGGAAACGCCTCGATCAAGTTTTTTCATGAATTGATAAATGACTCTTCTAAAGGCAGATGCCAGCAGCCTTTGATGGTAGAGCCACTGCTGCAAATGTACCCCATGTCCGAAGTCAGCCTTTAAAGGAAAAGCAGGATTTAATCTCTCATTGCAATCCACGTAATATACACTCCCACCTTCAACACACAGCACATTCCGCCTACAGGCCAAGAGGAACTATTCATTAGTTTGTTCTTCTGCATCTATTTAAATGATCTGTGTGTGACTCCCCCCACCCCAAAGGTGGCCCAGTTGGTTTCATTTCCACTCCCTGAATTTCTATTGAACATGCAGCGCCTGTGGTTCAAAGGAGTGGGCTGCTGACCCCATATGCCAGAGGTGGCAGATTCAACCCCAGCCAAAAAACTGCAAAAAAAAAAAAAAAAGTGCAGATCTATTTACTCTGGGCTGATTTGGTTAGATGCTCTTGTGGGATGTACTTTGAGATGGAGACTCTTCTGCCTTGAACTTAATGAGGCCTTTAATAGCCTGGCCGAGCTGCTGAGTTCAGCCGAAGTGAATTCAGCAGGATCTACACACATTTTCTTGCACATGGGAACCAGTCATCCTATACCTGCTCTCAAGTTTCGGCCGCCTGTCCCCCATCTTCCAGTTCATACCTAGGGTGTGTACTGTGGTCTTTCTGCTTCCCGAAGCCCACGCAGAGCACGTCAGCCCATGCAAACATGAAAGTCTGAGTTACTCTACCCTGTGATATCAGTTTAAACATTAAATCTAAAACAGAAAAACAACAAAAGCATTTGATAAGAAAATCCTGCTTGCTTTTGTACATTTGCCAAATGAACAGATTGTCGCCAAAAGAGACATCCTTTTGTTTCTACAAAGCCCCAAAACCAAGCCCTGCATGTTAATTATTTCCCTGACCAAGGAAACGGTGCTGGGATGTTGATGGGAAGAAACTGGAAAACATGATTGTTAATTAACGTTTGTTGTCATTGGAATAAGAAGTCTGCTTAGCTGAGTGCAACGTGCTCTGGGAGGAAGGCTTCTAACTTCAGCTCCATTCCTGTCCTGCTATACTCAGAATTTCTTGGGCTAAGTGAGCACAGTTGAAGAGACAGAACCAAGAGGGGTTTTTCTTCAAGCACGTTAGACCTATGGGATTTTTCACATCATCACTGTTTTACTATTTTTGTATGGAATCTTTCTGTGAGGCTCCTATTCATGGCCTTCCTTCTTTCCCGGCTGTCCTGAGGCAAAGACAAAAGGTCTCTTGGGCTACAGAGACACTGCTGCTTTCCCTCCAGCCAGCCCTCCCCTGCAGTAATCAATGTTTATGGCTGCAGTTACAGTAAAAATAGCAAAAGTCAATATTTGTGTTCCGTATCTGTCAGATAATAAAGCTGGTGAGAGGCATGGCTGCGTGACATCTGCTTGCAGCCCCCCCAACCCAGCCTTCCAGACAGTTTGCCTAAAGATGGTGTCATATTTGTACAGCTGACATTCTAAATCTCCCAAGTGTGTCCTTAGGGGAAGCTCAGAATTTTTGTTTGATTTTTGATCCTGTTGATTCTGGCCTTTAATCTAGAAAAAATGTTTTAAAAAAAAAAAAAGGAAGAGAAAGAGAGAGGAAGAAAATATGAAAGTAAGAAAATGAAATGAGACAGGGTAAACACTCAGAAAATCTGCTGAACAGTCCTAAGCTAAATGAGAAAGTCCCCTGAGCCCAGCCACGCCTCCAATCCTGAGTTCTCTGAGTGATAATTCCAGACTTGACTCAGAATTTTCAACTATTGCTGTTTATACCTTGCCTATTTCCAAAAAGGGTAATAAGAGACCAGGAGATGATGGAAATATTGTAATTAAAATTCAAAAAACCAGGTAGGATTTTTTTTTTCTTTTTTTTGAGACAGTCTCACTTTGTCGCCCCTGGTAGAATGCCGTGGCATCACAGCTCACAGAAACCTCTAAATCTTGGGTGCAACTGATTCTCTGGCTTCAGCCTCCTGAGTAGCTGAGACTACAGGTGCCCACAACAGTTCCCAGCTATTTTTAGAGATGAAGTCTGGCTCTGGCTCAGGCTAGTCTCGAAACTGTGAGCTTAGGCAATCCACCCACCTCGGCCTCCCAGAGTCCTAGGATTACATTCATGAGCCACAGTGCCTGGCCTCAGGTAGGAAATTAAGGTTCCTCTTAAGGGTTGAATTTTAGTTAAAGACCTGGGTTTCAGCTTACTTCAATGACCCTGTATCATTGCAAGTGATATCAATGACCCATAACATATGCAAGTATCATACTGTGGACAGGCCACAGATTTCTCATCTATAAAGTAGTAATATTAATATAATATAATATATAGAATTGCTGAAAAAATCAAATGAGAAAATATGGGGAAAGAATTGAACACAATATTTCTCAACAAATCGCTGATTAGTGCTATCAAACCAGAGCGATGTTTGAGCAAACCGGCCTTACTTCTTATACTACTCAGACTGCAAATCACTGAAAGAAATTAGTATGAAAATCAAAACCCAAATTTTATAACTCACTTTTGTGTTTCCATTTATTTACTATTATTATTATTAATCTGCTACAAGCCTTATTCTTATACATTTCCATCTTGTTTTAGATTTCCAAGTCAAAACTAGCCAGGCACGGTGGCAAGTGCCCGTAGTCCCAGCTACTCCGGAGGCTGAGACAGGAGGATCACTTGAACCCAGGAGTTTAAGGTTGCTGTGAACTAAAATGCCATAGTGCTCTACCAAGGGCTAAACTGTGACACTCTGCATCAAAAAGAAAAAGAGAGAGAGAAAGAGACTTCAGTTTTCCCAAATCTTTAATTGGATCCCCAAGTTTTGCTCAAGAACTTTTCACAGCCTCTTAGTGAAGACTCCCCCTCCTGTGTTGGCAATGTCTCCTTCTTCCTTCTGCTGCAGTTGACTATTCAGCCGGCCACACTGTCTCTAAAAGGGACTGATTGTGTGTAGTATATGGAATAATTTAAGGTGGTACATGAGTAAGCTCCGTAATTCTAAAAGTCATTTATTTTAACATGTATTAGAGTAAATAAAACAGCAGATCAAATCCATGATTTCCAAGATAGTATCCTTTATGTTCAAGATAAAAAAAATTTAAACGAGAGGCCATTTACAAATGGTTAACTACAAAATGGATTAGAGAGTAAGTGCTTGCCCATATTTTCCAGCTTTTTACAGTTCAGTGCTTCTCAAAATTAGCTACCAAATAATCCATAATCACTGAGAAATCCAAAATTATCCCTTAGAGGCTGAACATGGAGTTTGGATTCACTGAAAGCAAATATTATATTTGTTAATTTTAAAAAATAATTTATGTGATGTTTTTTCACTCAACATAAAACATGCACTATATCAGTGCTTATGATATAATTTACTTCAAAATCTTTAAGTAAAAATAGTAAAAATACTAGAAGAGAAAGTACAGTGTTTGTCTTGTGTCTGGCGTGGGATAAATGTCAAATGCATTTGGAAATCAAGAAAGAAGGAAAGAAGAAAAGAAGGGAAGGAAGGAAGGAAAGAAAAAAAGAAAGGAAGGAACCAAGGAAGGAGGAAGGGAGGAAAGAGAGAGAGGGAGGGTGAGGCAAGAGAATAGTAAAATGAAAGACTGAAGGAATGAAAGAGTACATATGAAGCCTGTCGTGGCTCACAGTCACGATCTGCCTCCAAAAGAGGGACAGTTTCTTTTCTGGCATTTTTTTCTGTTTCTACGGTCTTCTTATTTAATTTTCATTTAATATATTCCAGCCTTTCTGCACCAGTTTATCTAATTATTCAGTTTCTCCCCTTTCCACTTCATTTTTCTATACTGCCTCCTTTCCAGGTGTTCACATATATTGTGTTAGACTATGAGCCCAGTTTTTAAATAAAGATTTATTGAGCATTGATGGTACACCAGGGACTTTGATAGCCATAGTAAATACAGTGATAAGCAAAGTAATGCAGCCCCAGTTTTGTTATGAAACTGAAAATGCCATCCTTGGCTAGTCCACTGGTTTCTTTAGACACCTTTTGTTTTCTTCCTCATCAGAATTATCATATGTACAGTTGGAAAAGTGGAGTTTGAAGACCTAACACTGTTCCTAAGCCGTCACTCCATTAAAATGCCTCTAGCTACTGAATAAGAACTACAGTCACTCTAAAAATCCAGGCAAGGTTCAGTCCTGCTGTCACTTTTAAATATGCCTGTGTACTCTTGGCTGAGAAAGAGTTCTGCTTAACTGGGAGGTGGACGTGCTTGGCTCAGGTGGGGAAACCATGAAAAGGATCCCTGAGTGAGCATCACTGCCTAGGAACATAAAGTCCTTCTCTGGCTTTGCTTCCTTCTCAGACTGAAGCATGTTGTGTGAAACAGCTTCCATGATGATTTTCCCAGCTGGTGGCAGTTGGGAAAGGAAAATCCTGTTATGCTGTTTCTTTCTGAATGAAAAAAAATATTTCAAGGGACTCACTGTGTTACTGTAACGACTTTTAGAGGTGTGCATTTTTTTTAAATGAATGTTCACTGTAGAAATATTTGAAAATAAAAATGGAAAAACAGAAGAAAATTCAAGCAAACCAAAATACTCACTGCTCAGTGGCATCAATATTTTGGTGCAAATCTTTCCACCTTGAAATTTTTAATATTATAAATATGTATTGTATTTACCACTTCATACCATTCGGGATTATACCCTAATACCATGTGAAATTTTTCTCCCACTATCTGTGGGAGAAAACAACATTACATAACTTTCTAAGATACAATTTTAAGAATACTATTTAAGGTTTCTGGTACCGAGTCCCAAATTATTCTCTGGAAAATTTGTATCAATTGGTATTTCTAATAACAGTGTAAAGGACTGCTCAGTTAACAAGGGGTACATTTGTATGTGTTAAGAATATTTATATTTTCATTTTACACATTTTTCAAATATTCACTCAGATATTTGTCATTTGGATATTAAATTTGTGTATGGCATTTCAGAGGTAGGATCCTTTTTATAGTGAAACACATGTACATTGTTCAGAGTTGTCTGTAAGTCAGTTCACGTTCACCTTTAGCTCACCTTTTCTTCAAAAGCCCCCAGAGAAGAATTACACAGACAAAAGGGATTTCTACCAGTTCTAAAAACTGGAGAAATATAAATCTTATCTGAGAGAATTTTTAAATTACATGATTGAAACCTAAGTGAATTTCTATCAGATATAATACAAGCAAGACGAAGCTAAAGAAAGAGCTGACCACCTGATGAATTCCATACAAGCAATTGTTAGAAAATACAACAAACTCAGGTCCAATTATAAGTTTTCAAAAGTTCTTCCTTATATCTCCTTCTATTTTCCAAATTTTCTACAGTAAATATGTGTTTATATTGTGATACCAAAAAATCCAGAAATATAGATGAACTTCAGGCCTGGCCTAGGGTGGTGACTTAATATATTTATGTGAGCAGCAAGTATTTGTTTTTACAGCAAAAGATGTTGTGTGTGAGCAATATTTATGAGCTCAGACAATTAAGTTCATGAACTCATTCTACAAAAAGTGCTGCTACACACCTCATTGCCGAATATCACGATGGTCACCTTTGAAGTACTTCCCTTGGGAAGCTATGCACTAATGCCAAGGCCACCCTCCAAAGTAATTTTGGAACTCTTTTTCTGGAATGGCAAAAAAACTGTTATCATATTATCCTTGATGTCCCGAATGCAATCAAAATGTCTTACTTTCAATATTTCTTTTATCTTCAGGCAAAGCAAAGTCATGGGGGGCTAGATCAGGCAAATAAGGAATGTGTTCTAGTGCAGTTAGTTGCTTACTAATTAAAAACTCCCTTGCCTGTGAGCTGGCACATTGTCATAGTGCAAGAGCTATGAGTTGTCAGCCAAGATTTTCAGTTAAGATTTTGACATGAAGGCTGTGTTGATCAGTTTGATGGAAGTATTTCAGATTGCATGTGAAAACCCCACACTGTACCCCAGAAGGGCATTAATGTACATAGTTAC
>CAUYQV010067328.1:0-10503 GCA_963574575.1 Galagoides demidoff
AAGAGAACAGAAAGAGAGGAAGTTAACAACTTAATGGGACATCTCAAGCAGCTGGAAAAGGAAGAACATTCCAATCCCAAATCCAGCAGAAGAAAAGAAATAACCAAAATTAGAGCAGAATTAAATGAGATTGAAAACAAAGGGATTACAGAACAGATCAACAAATCAAAAAGTTGATTTTTTGAAAAAGTCAACAAAATTGATAAACCTTTGGACAACCTAACCAAGAAAAAAAGAATAAAGTCTCTAATCTCGTCAATCAGAAATGGTAAAGATGAAATAACAACAGATCCTTTAGAAATTCAAAAAATCCTTAATGAATATTACAAGAAACTTTATTCCCAGAAATATGACAGTCTGAAGGAAATTGACCAATACTTGGAAGCACGTCATCTCCCAATACTTAGCCAGAATGCAGTGGAAATGTTGAATAGACTTATATCAAGCTCTGAAATAGCATCAACTATACAAAATCTCCCCAAAAAGAAAATCCCGGGACCAGGTGGCTTCATGTCAGAATTCTAACAAACCTTTAAAGAGGAACTAGTATCTATATTACTCAACCTTTTCCAAAACATAGAAAAAGACAGAATACTACCCAACACATTCTATGAAGCTAGCAGCACCATGATCCTCAAACCAGGAAAAGACCCAAGAAGAAAAGAAAATTATAGACCAATATCACTAATTAATATTGATGCAAAAATATTCAACAAAATCCTAACAAACAGAATTCAGCAACACATCAAACAAATTATACACCATGACCAAGTGGGTTTTAACCCAGGATCTCAAGGATGGTTCAACATACATAAATCTATAAATGTAATTCATCACAGAAACAAATTAAAAAACAAAGACCATATGATTCTTTCAATTGATGCAGAAAAAGCATTTGATAATATCCAGCGTCCCTTCATGATCAGAACACTTAAGAAAATTGGTATAGAAGGGACATTTCTTAAACTGATAGAGGCCATCTACAGCAAACCCACAGCCAATATTCTGTTGAATGGAGTTAAGTTGAAATCATTTCCACTCATCAGGAACCAGGCAAGGTTGCCCATTGTCTCCATTGCTCTTTAATATTGTAATGAAAGTTTTAGCCATCACAATCAGGGAAGAAAAAGTGATCAAGGGTATCCATATAGGGTCAGAAGAGATTAAACTTTCGCTCTTCGCAGATGATAGGATTGTATATCTGGAAGATTCCAGGGATTCTACTACTAAACTCTTAGAAGTAATCAAGAAATACAGCAGTGTCTCAGGTTACAAAATCAACACTCATAAATCAGTAGCCTTTATACACACCAACAGCAGACAAGCTGAAAAAACAGTCAAGGACTCTATCTTGTTCACAGTAGTGCCAATATTGAAATATGAAATATTTGGGAGTTTACCTAACAAAGGATATGAAATATCTTTATAAAGAGAACTGTGAAACTCTAAGAAAAGAAATAGCTGACAATATTAACAAATGGAAAAACATACCATGCTCATGGCTGGGAAGAATCAACATTGTTAAAATGTCAATACTACCCAAAGCAATATATAATTTTAATGCAATCCCCTTTAAAGCTCCACTGTCATACTTTAAAGATCTGGAAAAATAATACTTCATTTTGTGTGGAATCAGAAAAAACCTTGAATAGCAAAGAAATTACCTGAGAACAAAAACAAAGTAGGAGGAATTACGTTACCAGACCTCAGACTATACTATAAATTGATAGTGATCAAAACAGCATGGTACTGGCACAAAAACAGAGAGGTAGATGTATGGAACAGAATAGAGATGCAAGAGATGAATCCAGCCACCTAGCATTATCTGATCATTGACAAGTCAATTAAAAATATTGAGTGGGGAAAAGATTCCCTATTTAACAAATGGTGCTGGGCTAACTGTATGGCAACTTGTAGAAGACTGAAACTAGACTCATACCTTTCACCATTAACTGAGATAGACTCTCACTGGATTAAATATTTAAACTTAAGACATGAAACTATGAAAATACTAGAAGAAAGTGTAGGGAAAACACTTGAAGAAATTGGCTTGGGCGAAAATTTTATGAGGAGGACCCCTCGGGCAATTGAAGCAATGTCAAAAATACACTTTAGGGACTGGTTCAAACTTAAAAGTTTCTGCACAGCCAAGAACACAGTAAATAAAGCAAGTAGACAGCCCTCAGAATGGGAGAAGATATTTGCTGGTTATGTCTCCGACAAAGGTTTAATAACCAGAATCCACAGAGAACTCAAATGTATTAGCAAGAAAAAAACAAGCAATCCCATCTCAGGGTGGGCAAGGGACTTGAATAGAAATTTTTCTAAAGAAGATAGGCACATGGCCTACAGATGTATGAAAAAATGCTGACCATCCTTAATCATCAGAGAAATGCAAATCAAAACTACTTTGAGGTACCACCTAACCTCAGTAAGGTTAGCCCATATCACAAAATCCCAAAACCAGAGATGTCAACGTGGATGTAGAGAAAAGGGAACACTTCTACACTGCTGGTGGGTATGCAAATTAATTTTTTCCTTTTGGAAAGACATCTGGAGAGCACTGAGAGAACTAAAAATAGACCTGCCATTTGATCCTGCAATTCCTTTATAAGGTATATATCCAGAAGACCACAAATTGAATTACAACAAAGATATTTGTATCAGAATGTTTATTGCAGCCCAATTCATAATTGCTGGGTCATGGAAGAAGCCCAAATGCCCATTGACCCATGAATGGATCAATAAATTGTGGTACATTTACACCATGGAATACTATGCAGCCCTAAAGAAAGATGGAGACTTTACCTCCTTCATATTTATATGGATGGAATTGGAAAATGTTCTTCTTAGCAAAGCATCTCAAAAATGGAAGAAAAAGTATCCAATGTACATAGCTCTACTTTGAAACTAATTCATAGCTTTTATAGTAATGTCATAGCCTAATTGTAGCCTTAGAATATGGGAAGGGGGGGGAGGGGGACATGAGGAGAGTGGATGGGGGGAGGGAGGGTGATTGGTGGGGTCACCTCTATGGTTTATCTTACAAGGGTACAAGTGACTCTTTCTAAAAGCAGAGTATGAACGTTTTAACTCAATAACTAAGAAAATGACATGAAGGTTATGTTAACCAGTTTGATGAGAGTATTTCAAGTGTATATGAAAACAGCACACTGTACCCCATGATTGCATTAATGTACATAATTATGCTATAAGAAATAAGAAAAATAAAGGCTAGGACATGTGTTTATCTATCTCTTCTCTCTTACAAGGATACAAGGGAATCTTTCAAAAAGTAGAATTAAATGTCTTAACACAATAACTAAGAAAATGACATAAAGGCTATGTTAACCAGTTTGACGAAAATATTTCAAATTGTATATGAAAACACCACATTGTACCCCATGATTGCATTAATGCACACAGCTATCATTTAATAAAAAAAAAAAAGAAAGGCTAGGACAGGGGAGGAGGCAAGATGGCCAACTGGAGCCAGCTTTCCACAGAGGCTTCCATCCTGAAGGAGAGGTAAAGGACAGAAGTTTATCAAGTAAGCTGATGGTTTGGAGCTGAGCCAAGAAAGAAGATTGAAGAGCACATGTCACCCCTGCTGAGACAAGCTGTGACCCCAAGGAAACAAACAGTATGTACAAAACCCATCACAAAGTGGATGGGAATCCCCTCCCCCATGAGAACAGCTCACAGTGCACTTCCTACAAACAAGTGAACAGAGTTCAGACCTCTCCTTTTTTTATTCCATGGGAGAGAGCTGCTAAAATCCAGATATCCTTCCCCAGAGAGAACCCACTAGTGTGCCATGGCACTCTCCTGCCAAGCATAAAACTGAACATATACTCTACCCACAGTTCTGAACTCCCAGCACTCCCCTCCACTACCACCCCAAGGTCTGGAAACCTGTCCCCTGCAGAGTTAAGAATCTTGGGCATTTTATTGAGAGGTATGGACAAGGCGGGGCCTATTACAAGTCTGTGTTGAATCAGTGGCACAGGTGTAACGCGGGGACTGTGGTGTGAGAGAGCCATACAGGAGAGGGAGAAATGGTGCCCTGCAGCACAGCAGAGCAGTGGTGGTGGTGGTGGCGTCAGCGGCAGCAGCAACAATAGGGCTTACACACCTGGTGATATTTTTGAGAAACACTTATTGTCTCTCTTAGCAACTGGAGGGAGCTGGGCTTCTACTCTGGTGGCAGCCATGGAAATGCAGGCCCCCTGAGGTAAGAGTATGGCTGAGGTGGAACATGCCCAGGTGGGGTGTGGTGGGAACGAAGACTAGAACATGCATGCACAGAGGCCACATACTCCAAGGGCGGGGCTGAGTCAGAATTGCTATTTTTGTGAGCCCAAGATGAACCCGGCCCCCAGTGGAGCATAGCTGGGACAAAGGCAGGCATGGCAGCAGCAGCAGCTAAGGGAGGGGCAGGAACTGAGACCCCTTTGTGAGCTCTAATTGCGCCCAGCCCATCACAGAGAGCAGTGGAGGCAGAGGTGCCAGCTCCATGAGAATTGGCACAGCGGCAGCAGTACAGGGCAGGGCTGAGTCACAGTTTCTGTAAACTCAAACAGTGCCTGGCCCACAGTGGAATACAGCAGGACAGAAATGCAAATTCTGCGAGAATATAAGTGGCAGCAACATTAATCTGGGGCAGGGCTGGAACTGAGTGACACTCCCCAGCTTCCATTAAGCACCCGAGGTAGTCAGGCTTCAGTTCCCCATGTAGGGTGGTGGTAGAGTGTGGCCAAGGAGACATAGATCTGGCTGAGGAGACATAGATCTCCCAGTGACTTAGGCAGGTGCAAACTCCTGGCACATCTGTTCATTGGAGGGAACTGGGCCTCATCCCTGTGGGGTTACCAGTGCCTGGGTGTGACAGAGGTACAAGGTGGGGAAGGAGGCATCAACCTCCCTGGAGTAACTCATTTGCTGAGCAGGCACTTCTGATTCCAGGAAGCACTGGAATGAGCCACACTTCAGCTGCCAGCAGACCCCTGCTATCTAGGCGTTGCTGGAGACCTTTCGAACTCTCCCACTTGAGTCTTAATGCTGACTGGGATGATGATTTGGAAGTCTTGACATGGGCCAATCACCCGAGGACCATCCAAGGTGGTACCCTGGTTGTGTTGTTATAGGAAGGTTTGATATTCCTTTTCCAGTTGTTGCTCTTGGTGCGGCGGGGTGTCTTAGTTGCTTGTATTTCTCCATAGCTGAGACTTCAACCCAGAATTACTGATTCACTAGGATTGGACAGAGACCAGCTGAATATAAGACAAAGCCACCTAGCCCCACCACACCAAGCAGATCTTCAGTGTCTCAGGCTGTAGTGCTGTACAGTTCCTTTGCAAAGCTGTAGGGGAAAAGCTGCAGTCACCAGTCCCTTTACCCTCTTGGGTAAAGGGTTGTTTAATTGCTACTCCAGGACCCCCGATCCAATTTCACCTTATCTGGTTGTCTAGCCAAATGGTGAAAAATAATCATGAGGTGGAATCATTGGAAATACTCCGGCAACATGAATAACCAGAGTAGATCAACTACCCCAAGGAACAACAAGGCAGACACACTAGAAGATTCCATTCATAAACAAATGCATGAGATGCAGAAATCAAGTTTAGAATTTGGATGGCAAATGAGATTAACAGAATGGATATAAGTTGGAATTATAAATTCTAGGAATAATTCAAAAGTTGTCTAAATAATTTAATGAGTTCAAAGACAAAATCACCAAAGATTTTGATTCATTGAGAAAGGAATTTGCAACCCTCCAAGATGTGAGAAATACAGTAGAATCCCTCAGTAACAGAATAGAATAGGCAGAAGAAAGGATTTCTGACATTGAAGACAAAGCTTTTGAATGCTCCCAAATACTCAAAGAGGAAGAGAAGTGGAGAGCAAAAATAGATCATTCTCTCAGAGAGCTGTGGGATAGTTCCAAAGAAAACTAATATTCGCCTTATGGTAATTCCTGAAGGTGGTGAGGTTGTTTTGAAAGGCCCAGATGCTCTAATCCAAGAGATAATTGAGGAGAACTTCCCAAACATGCCAAGAGATTCTGAAATTCAGATAGCAGACAGTTTCAGAACTCCAGCATGACTCAATTCAAATAAATCATCTCCCAGACACATTATAGTTAACTTTGTCAAAGTTAATATGAAGGAGAAAATTCTGCAAGCAGTCAGATGTAAGAAAACCATAACCTACAAGGGGAAAAATATTAGAATGATTGCAGATCTCTCTGCTGAAACTTTTAAAGCTAGAAAAGGATAGTCATTTACCTTTAGCCTCCTAAAAAAAAATAACTTTCAATCCAGGATCCTGTATCCAGCTAATCTGGGTTTCATTTATGATAGAGAAATTAAATACTTTAATGACACTCACATGTTGAAGAAATTTGCCATAACTAAACCAGCTCTCCAGGATATTCTCAGACCTATCTTCCATAATGACCAGCTCAACCCTCCACCACAAAAGTAAACTCACCCAGAAACTTTTGATCAAATTCCAACTTCCACAGTGGTGAAAGGATTAAAAATGTCCACTAGACCTTAGAAAAACTCGATACCCAAAATTCTACCAGGTTTATCAATATTCCCAATTAATGTCAATGGCTTAAATTGTCCTTTAAAGAGGCACAGGTTGGTCAACTGGATACAAAAACTCAGGCCAGATATCTGCTGCATACAAGAATCTCATCTTACCTTAAAAGGTAAATATAGATTCAGGGTGAAGGCATGGTCATCTATATTTCAGGCAACTGGAAATCAGAAAAAAAGCAGGTGTTGCAATTTTATTCACAGATACAATAGACTTTAAACCAACAAAAGTAAGGAAAGATAAGGATGGTCACTTCATATTTGTAAAGGGTAACACTCAACACGATGAGATTTCAATTATTTACATTTATGCACCCAACCAGAATATGCCTCAATTTATAAGAAAGACTAACAGATATGAGCAACTTGATTTCCTCCAGCACCATAATAGTTGGAGATTTTAATACCCCTTTGGCAGTGTTGGATAGATCCTCCAATAAGAAACTAAGCAAAGAAATTTTAGACTTAACATTTAGATTTAACAGACATATACAGAACATTTTATCCTAACAAAATTGAATACACAATCTTTTCATCAGCCTATGGAACAGCCTTCAAAATTGATCACATCTTAGGTCACAAGTCTAACCTCAGCAAATTTAAAAGAATACAAATTATTCCTTGCATCTTCTTGGACCGTCATGGAATAAAAGTTGAACTCAGCAACAACAGGAATCTGCAGATTCATACATGGAAGCTAAATAACCTTATGCTGAATGATAGCTGGGTCATAGATGAGATTAAGAAGGATATTACCACATTTTGGAACAAAACAATAATGCAGACATGAATTACCAGAACCTCTGGGATACTGCAAAGACAGTCCTAAGATGGAAAATTATAGCGTTGCAAGCCTTCTTCAAGAGGATGGAAAGAGAGGATGTTAACAACTTAACGACATCTCAAGCAACTGAAAAAGGAAGAACATTCCAACCCCAAACCCAGCAGAAGAAAATAAATAACCAAAATTAGAAAAGAATTAAATGAAATTGAAAATAAAAGAATCATTTAGAAGATCAACAAATTAAAAGGTTGGATTTCTTTTTTAAAGATGAATTGCACCCATTTTAAAGCAGAATACATGGAGCTCAAGGAGGCAGTGTTACATGCTCCAACATGCACCACTGAACATCCTGCAAATGGCTAGATTGGTTGCCAAATTCCACAGTAATACTGAATTACAAGTTTATCATTAGAGACACAGAACAAAGACAAGACAGGATCAGGCATTCTTCCACCTACCTGGGGAAATCCATAGAATTTATACTTTTTTCACTCCTTTTTTCTCTTCTAACATTCACCATTTCTTATGTAAAATGTATATGTTCCTGGATCTCACAAGAATTAAACCACTTTGTTTCTCTACTCACCCTGACCCTGTCTCTTTTTCTCTCTATTTCTCCCTTTTAATACTGAAACTCCAAAATTCCCCTTCGCAAAAGCAGTCACAAATTTATCTGTGCTCTGTGTTTATTCCTGGGCATGTTCTCCACTTTTCAGTGGTTCTCAACCTTCCTAATGTCATGACCGTTTAATACAGTTCCTCATGTTGTGGTGACCCCCACACATGAGGAGTGGTGTCTCAGTTCCTAATACCATCAGAAATAGTGTTTTCCGATGGTCTTAGGTGACCCCTGTGAAAGGGGAAAGGGTCGTTTGACCCCCAAAAGGATCACGACCCACAGGTTGAGAACTGCTAGTAAACCTCCATTGATAGAGATCTTCGCCTGAGTCACTTCTTTTGGGTAAACAAAATTAAGCCAGTGTATTTGATTTATTACAGCAAATGCAGGGAAAGTTTGACATTTGAAAATTATTCAATGCAATTCATCACCTTAACCAAACAAAATAAGAATTTCCTATGATACTCTTAATCATTATGTATAATACACTTTATACCTTTCACCACACCTTGCATGATTAATAAATTTATTAGGAGATTATGGTTAGGAGACATCCTTCATATTCTGATAAAACTGTATCTATCAAAACAGAGTGGTATGAGTGAAAAGGTGATTGAATACTTCCTGAAAGTGTATCCTCCATAAAAGCAGTGAGAAATTGGCAAAAAAAAGTCAGAATCGACTTTTTTAAATTCTAGCTTTAGCCAAGTGTTTGAAACAACCTACAGGTTGAGAACTGCTGGCCTAGACAAAGAATTTATTATTAAATCTTGGTAAGAACCTTTCTGGCTAATTTAGCTTACCCTAGAATCATTCCCTCTCCCCACCTCTATAGTTGCCTTGAAAACAAATAGCTCAAAATTTGCATAAAAACAAGCAGTCCAGCAGCCACTGAATGGGACAGAACAGGGGTGAGATTCCTTCTGAGCCTATTCCTAGAGAAGTGTCATTATTCCATCCGTCCGATGTTTTCCTAGAACACCCCCCTTATAAGATTCTTTATTTGAGCTGATTCAGAGCTTGCTAAGTGTGAAATGCCTTTTCCCTGGAGAACTGTTTAAGCTCTTGGGTGGTTGTGGATACACTTGAGAACAACAATAGAATAACCAAAAAACTTAGCATGAAAAGCTGAAGAGTGAGCTGGGCACAGGAGCTTTCATAACCTCTGACATACTTCTGAGAATCTAAGTGGTCATGGACAAGCCCAGGACAATGTTCATGACTCAGAATGTGTGCATGCCCAAGTAAGATCCAAGATTTTGTAAAAGTGGCCATTTTGACAAGGGTCAGGTGGGATGTCATTGTAGTTTTAACTTGAATTTTCCTGATTAGTGATGTTAAGTATTTTTTTTTCATATACCTGTTGGCTATCTGTGCATCTCCTTCTGAAAAAAAGTTTTTCATGTCTTCTTCTCACTTTTTGTAGGGTAATTTGGCTTTTTTTCTTCCTGATTTGTTTGAATTCTTGGTAGGTTCTGGATATCAATATTTATCATATGTATAGTTCGTAAATATTTCTTCCCATTCTGTAAATTGTTGATTCTCTCTGTTGAACATTTCCTTCACTGTATAGAAGTGTTTTAATTTAATTATATGCAATTTCTGTTTTTGTTGTTGCATTTGCCTTTGGTATCTTTGTCATAAATCCTTTCCCTAGGCCAATGTCTAGAAGAAATTTCCTAATTCCCTTTTTTGTGAATTGAATTTTTATGCTTCCGTGCCTTACATTTAAGTCTTTTATCCATCTTTAACTTGTTTTTTGTATAGGACAAGAGCTAAGAGTACTGTTTCATTCTTCTACACATGGCTATCCAGTGTTCTCAGGATCAGGTATTGAATAGGGTTCCTTTCTTCAGGAAATGTTGTTGTCTGCCTTGCTGATGATAAGTTGGTTTTAGGCCCACTATTTGGTGGGGCAAAGCATGCAACAAAAACATTAGGATACCTTAATTTTGAAATTCAAAAAATCCAAATTTATTTTAATGCAAAAGAAATCAAAAGGAAAATATCAAGCACCAGAAAAAAAAAAATTAGCAAAATCTTTTCCTAATCTTATCTCATTTTCAATTGAGTGACTTACCATGTTTAACATCTTTTGACTAAGTGATAACTTTAAATAATTTTTAATTAACGTCATCTTACTGATTCATTTTATAGAAAATTGTGATATGGTATTCCTAACCTATACATTTGTTAATAGGTTTACAACATTCACTTTTTTTATTATTGCATTAAAGTTATCTAAAAATATAAAGACACATCATGTTCGTGGATCAGTAGAATCAACATTGTTAAAATGTCCATAATACCCAAAGTGATTTAAAGATTCAATGCAACCCCTATCAAAATACCAATATCATTTTTCACAAATTTAGAAAAAAATAAGTCTATCATTCACTTGGAACTAGAAAAGCCATAGCCATAGTAATCTTAAGAAAAAGAAAAAAATGGGAGATTTCACATTTCTAGACTTTAAACTATAGTAAAAGACTATA
>CAUYQV010067329.1:0-13987 GCA_963574575.1 Galagoides demidoff
GTAATCATAGGGTACGGTGTAGTGTTTTCATATACAATTTGAATATTTTCATCAAACTGGTTAACATAGCCTTTATGTCATTTTCTTAGTTATTGTGTTAAGACGTTTATATTCTACTCTTAGAAAGATTCACTTGTACCCGTGTAAGATAAACCATAGAGATGATCCCTCCAATCAACTCCCCCTCCACTCATCCACCCCCCCTTCCCTCCCCCCTCCCTATATTCTTAGGCTATAATTAGGTTATAGCTTTCATATGAAAGCTATAAATTAGTTTCATAGTAGGGCTGTGTACATTGGATATTTTTTCTTTCATTCTTGTGATACTTTGGTCATGGAAGAAGCCCAAGTGCCCATCAATCCACAAATGGATCAATAAACTGTGGTATATGTACACCATGGAATATTATGCAGCCATAAAGAAAGATGGAGCCTTTACCTCCTTCATATTTACATGGATGGAGATGTTCTAATCTTAATCTCTCCTCTTGATCTTCACAAATGGCAATGACTTGGTAGAGAAGACAAATGTTTTAATGGAGGTCACATAGCTCAGTGGGGACAAAGCGGAGACCAATCCCCAGTACAGCAGAGAGTTGGATGTTCATAACTGATCCCTGCTTTCTCCCTTCCTATCAGTCTGTTACAATAGGTTGTTGCTAAAAAGTTTAAATAAACAAGTACATGTTACATAAGCCTTCTGTTAGCTTAATGGTTTTCAAATGCTAGCGTTCATCGAACAACTTAGCTGCTGACCCTACAGTCCTAGAGCTCATTGGAAATTGGTGTGTAAATACTGAGGAAGTGGCTGAAGATCTGTATTATAAATATATTATAAATAAATATTCCAACTTATTCTGACGCAGGTGGCCTATAATAACCGTTTTGAAAAACAGTATTTTAGACCACATAAGGGATGAAATTAATTTACCTGGATGAATTTTGGAGAACATTCTCTTAAGTAAAGAACCCAAAAGAGGCTCAGTGCCTGTAGATCAGCAGCTAAGTCACCAGCCACACACACCAGAGTTGGCAGGTTCAAACCCAGCCTGGGCCTACCAAACAACAATGACAACTACAACAAAAAAATAGCTGGGTGTTGTGGCGGGCACCTGTATTCCCAGCTACTTGGGAGGCTGAGGCAAGAGTACCTCTTAAGCCCAAGAGTTGGAGGTTTCCTGTGAGCTGTGACACCACGGCACTCTACCAAGAGGAACATAGTGAGACTCTGTCTCAAAAAAAATAAAAATAAAAAAAAAATAACCACAAGTGGAAAAGCAAGCATCAAGCATCCAGTATTCTCGATCCTAGTATAAAGCTGGTCAGTGAACAACTACATGACGACACAAGAAATAAAACACAATTAAAATCCAGCAGGAGGCAGGAAGGGAGGGGGGCTTGGTAAGCTCTCACTCCATGGGCATCATGTGAGGCTGGACAGCACGCCCCCTGTGCAAAGATCAACTACACCTGGACTTCACCTGACAAATTCAAACAACAAAGCCTTATTGTGGGTAGCCACATATTAACCTGAAGGTTTTAAAAGTTTTCTTTTGAACTATAGATTATTTGTTAGTGTGCTGATTAGATTTAAACTAATTGAGAGCTCACCAGATATCCTCCTATTATTGATTTCTAGTTTGACTGCACTGTGCTCAGGGGACAACCCTCTCTAATGTTAATCTTCTAAGGAATCTGCTATAATTACGATCTTTTTCCTCTGGACATAATGAACTTTTTTTTTTTTCCTGGCTTTGTTGAAGATTTTCTCCTTATCAGAATTTTTGAGAAATTTGGTAGTGATGTTTCTTCATATTCCTTTTAAAATAAGCAAATTTAGGGCGGCACCTGTGGCTCAGTGAGTAGGGCGCCGACCCCATATATTGAGGGTGGTGGGTTCAAACCCGGCCCCGGCCAAACTGCAACAAAAAACAGCCGGGTGTTGTGGCAGGCACCTGTAGTCCCAGCTACTCGGGAAGCTGAGGCAAGAGAATCACCTAAGCCCAGGAGTTGGAGGTTGCTGTGAGCTGTGTGATGCTACCACAGCACTCTACTGAGAGCAGTAAAGTGAGACTCTGTCTCTACAAAATAAATAAATAAATAAAATAAGCAAATTTAGAAAATAATTGATTATTATATTTTACAATATTTTTTCTGATCCCACCTCTCTTTCCTCTTGTCTGCAGACTCCAAGGACACATGTCTCAGGCAACTTGAATGATTACACCTTTTACAGAGGCTTTGTTCAATTTTTATTTGCTTATGTTTCTACTTCATGTCAGATATTTAAATTACATTGATATATTTTCAAATTATCGTCTTTTATTCTGAAATGACTACTTTGCCGTTAATCTCATCTAGAATAATATCCACCTGACACACTGTGGCTTTAATGTCTATGATTTTTATTTGAATTTGTTTTTTTTTTTAATATCTTCCACATCTCTACTAAGTTTTTTGAACATATGAAATACAGTTAAAATAACTCTTAATGCATTTGACAGGTAATTCTGGTATCTGTGCTGGTTCTGGTAGGTTTTAATCAACTGATTTATCTTCTCATTACCAGGCACTGTTCCAAGTGTTTCACTTTTATTAACTCATTTAATCCTCATCGCAATCCTTTGAGACAGATATAATTATCATCCTCATTTAAGATGAGGCAACTGAAGGATAGAAAGGTTAAGTAAGTTGCCCAAGACCGTAAAGCTAATATGTAGGGCTGGGATTTGAAACTTAATCCATGCTATGCCGCCTCTTAAAAGTATGATGAATAATAAAAGGAATTCAAATACATTTAATTGGTAAAGTTTCTAACGGTGTTCTGAGGTTCTTTTTTTTTTAAAATAAGTTTTCAGAAAGTATGGTTTGGACTTTGTGCTGTGAAAATTTACATTAAAAACAAATCCAAAAAGCTTTACATAGTCTGAAGTCAACGAGGAAGTGAAGACACATAATTTAATAGAAAATGCTGTATTATCACAAACACCCATATTGATTTATTTGTAAGTCTAATTATAGACGAATAAAGCATAAAGATAAACTCGGAGTGAATTAAACATAATGCTTTCAGCAGAGACATGAAGAGCCGCCGTGCCACCAGCTACTCTCATTCCCTTCATGTAGACTGAAATCCTTTCATTGAACAGCACCCAGAGTACGATTCCAATAAGTGGTTGCTGTTTGTAATGCAAGGACCTAAAAACACAGTAACAGTCCTTTCAGTTTACATCGATGAAGAAGAGGTATCAAGTCTGAGAACAGAATTAGGTCTTTGCGTAACTTCCAGGACTGCGTTGAACAGACCGCACCCTTGGACTGCAGCGTGGGGAACAGCCCGTAGAGCCCCCAGATCTGTGGGGGAGTCTCGTCTAGTCCCTTGCTAGGTGAGTTGATAGGGCACAAGTTGCCTATCCTGTGTGACCTAAGTAAGTGGTTTATCTGTAAAAGGGGATTTTTGATAATGGGCTATTCCTGAGCTAATGATTTGAGATTTGTGATAGGAAAGGCCTTCATGTCTCGTAGAAAGAAGCCAATAACGTAGCACATTTCTGGGTTGTCTTTCATTTCTGGGCCTCCCACTAATGGATCGTTTTTCCCCAGGATGCTGAGCGGAGGTCCTCTCAGGCGCCTCCCCACTGCCGCGGCCCCAGTGCCCACGTAGCACCTGCCCTCAATCCTCTCATCTCGCTCTCCGTTCTGATATTCTTTCTTCCTTCAGTCTCATTTTCACCTGCATTTGCTAGTGTCTGCAAAATAATAATAATGATGAAAATAGGTAGCATTCTTCCAAGATATACCACTGAGTCCATTTGTCCCCAATGTCCATGTGACACTGGATCGAACCCCCTCTCCTGTGTCAGATGCCCACGGCTCTCATCTGACATTTATATTCCCGTGATGCACTTGGATCCCCACACCTGCAGCCTCCATCACATGGACTCACTTCCTTAACTCCCAGGAGCATTTGAGGCTGCACATGGTGTTCTGACTGGCAGGTGTTGTCAAGGATGGGGCGTCCAGCAGCACCTCCCACCTCAGCGGGCCCCCACCAGGTTCTGTGTGGACAGTTTTTTATCTGGCCACTCTAGAGTGCCTGCCCCATCAATTTTCTTCTTTCCATTTTTCCCTGCTCTCCCTGGATCTCACCCTCCCTCCCAGAGGGGTTTGTCCCTGCTCTCCCTGGATCTCACCCTCCCTCTCAGAGGGGTCTGTCCCTGCTCTCCCTAGATCTCCCCTCCCCTCCCAGAGGGGTCTGTCCCTGCTCTCCCTAGATCTCCCCTCCCCTCCCAGAGGGGTCTGTCCCTGCTCTCCCTGGATCTCACCCTCCCTCCCAGAGGGGTCTGCCCTGCTCTCCCTGGATCTCACCCTCCCTCCCAGAGGGGTCTGCCCTGCTCTCCCTGGATCTCACCTCCCCTCCCAGAGGGGTCTGCCCTGCTCTCCCTGGATCTCACCCTCCCTCCCAGAGGAGTCTGTCCCTGCTCTCCCTGGATTGCTGACTGTCCTCCTGCACCTCCAGGCACCCCCCGTTCTTCCTTTTTCTGTCATTTTCTCTCTGTTCCACCTTCTAGTCCTTCCTCACTCTCATGCAAATGCCCGTGGAGTTGTCTGTGCTCCTCCTTCCCTCCTGCTGTTCATTTGCCATCTCAGGTATCTCTGGGACTCAGAGGGACTTCCTGGCCCAGTTAAAACCTCCAGAATCCATTTCTGCGGATTTCCAGTTTTGTGGTTCCGATGTGCAGGTATAAAATTTCACTCCACTTCAAAGTGACCGTGCACACTCTTTGCCATCCCCTTAAACGCCAGTCTTTTCTCTTGGCATTGGTCGTCACTTCATGGCATTTTCTAAGGTGAGCCCTGAGCCGAGAGCCGCAGTCTGTTTCCTTTCTCTCTGCTGTTTCACGTCCTTTAGAAAGGTACCAAGTTGGTTCCAAGTGCACAGTGTTACCCATAGTAAGATCTAACTCTTCCTTTTCATGTCAACCTCCATCACTAACTTAAATAGTTCCTAACTCTCCCTTGGACAACTGGGACAGAGTTGCATATAGTTTTTTGCCTCTGTAGTTCCTATAAAGATTTATCCACTGTAGATAACCTACAATGCAAATTTAGTCATGTTCCTCTGCTGCTTGGAAACTTTCGTTTGACTTACTGTCTAATAAATAACCTAGAAACTCTCCACACAGAAATCCAAGATGCTTCTTGGCACAGCAGACATTTCCCCTCTAATGCTACTCCCCTTCGGGGCCCGGTGCACATTTAAGTTGGATCACTGGCTGTCACAGAGACTCATGCCTATAATCCCAGCACTCTGGGAGGCCAAGACAGGAGGATCACTTGATCTCAGGAGTTCAAGACCAGCCTGAACAAGAATGAGACTCTGTCTCTACTAAAAATAAATTAGCTTGGCGTTGCAGTGGGTGCCTGTAGTCCCAGCTCCTTGGGAAGCTGAGGCAGGAGGATTGATTGAGCCCAGGAGTGTGAGGTTGCTGTGAGCTACGCTGATGCCACAGCACTCTAGCCTGGGCACCAGAATGAGACTCTGTCTCAAAGATAATTAAAATAAAATAATTTAGATTCCTGAGGGTTTATTCTTTCAGATTAAAATGGGGGTACGTATGATTAGGTTACATAGTTTCCTTTGGTAGGGTTACAGTCTGAGTTGTAGGTATGTCCCTCACTGGGTGGGGGGTGCCACATCCGGGGTAATGTCCCCAGCGAGTGGGAATTCACCTGTCATCTCCCCACCCCATAAAGAATTTCACTGAGTTTCCCACCTGCCTGCCCTTTCCTTACTGTTTGTGCCTTGAATCTTTGTTCTTATTTTCATTCTCACTTTGTGTTTTGTCTTATACAATCTTTGTCTGCCCTACGGTATTGAGATCTTTAAAGACAGAGGCTACATCATAAATATCTCTGTGTCTCAGCTTATGTGGCCTGCAATGTCTTACACGTGGTAAATGTTTAACGGCTGCTTATTCAAATAGATTAAATTTGATGCTATTTATTCAGCCCTATTTCAGTAGTTATTGTTATGCATTGACAATGAGGCAGGATGTACACAAATTCAACTAGTTTAAGGGTTCTTCACTTCATCTTGTTTTAATTTTCTCATTAATAGATTATTAAGAAGAAACCAGGGTGTTACATATATAAATTTCACATGCTATACACTCACCTGTGTAAAGATTTAATGTCATTTCACTAAAACTAAAATTATCTTGGTGCAAAATCACTTGTACCAGTGGGAAGGAGCTAACTCCTCCTAATTCAAGGCATTTCATATTTTCTGTTTAAAACTCAGCTCTTTGCTTAAGTATTCATTCAGTCTTTTCCCTTAAGAGACTGACGTTCTCAAGGACTTACGCAGTTTTCTGTTGTTGGGAAAGGGCCCTGGGCCTTTTGTGGAGTGCCCTTGCTTGCAGTTATTAAGTTGTTACCTAAACTCAGGTATGTCCCATAGCCTTGCCCGGTCTGTGGAGCAGGGTCTGCCCCACGACACAGCCCACAGCACCCTGGATCTTCCTGTCGATGACTGGGCTTGTGGAATCCAATCACACCCACACAGTGAAGTGAAAGGACCCCAAACCTGCAGCCCCTGGGGCTCTGATGTGCCCGAGGTTTCAGCCTCCCCCGCACATCTCTCAGATACCTCCCCGTGTTTAATGCAGGGTCCGTGATCAATACTGCATCAGTCTGCAGAGCTGCTGTAACCGTGCAGCGTGGACAGAGTGGAGTAAAGAAGGGTAATGCATTCCCTCACAGCTGTGGGGTCTGGGAGCCGGGCATCACGGTGTCCGTGGGGGACCTTTCCCGAGGGCTGTGGAGGAGGATTTGTCCCGAGCTTCTCCTTCGGCCTTGCTGGTGGACACTTCCCTGTTTCTTCACATCATCTTCCCTCTATATGTGTCTAAATTTTTCTTTATTCTTTTAATTTTATGAATTTTGAGGGGTACAAGCAAAGTTTTGTGATCAGGTCCATTGCCCTGTGGTGATGTCCGGGCTTGTAGTGTGTCTGCCACCGGAGCCTCGGACGTGGTACCATGAACCCCGTCTCACACTCACTCCCCAGCACCCTCCAGGCCTCCAGTGTCCATCAGCCCACAGCCCGTATCCCACAGCCCCCTACCCAGAGAACACACACTATTTGCCTTTCTGTTTCGGAATTGTTTCACCCAAGATAATGACCTCCAGTTTCATCAATATTGCTGAAAAAGACATGATTTCATTTTCGCTTACTGAAGAGTATTCTGTTGTATTAAACTTCTCTTTTTTATAACAACATCACTCATGTTGGAGCAGGACCCACCTTGGGGACTTTGCTGTGACTTGGTTACCTGTATGAAGCACATGGAGGTGAGAGAACACAATTCAACCAGTGGCTTTAATTCCTGACCTTGTCTTTCCACAGCCAAATCTAATAAGCTGAGCAAATGCTCCTTTGCTTCACACCCTCTGCTGTACAAGGACTGGCTATGGTTCTCTGCGCCCAAGTCCTGCACGCACTCCCTCTCAACGCCTCAGGTGGGATGTGGCGGGGCGGGAGGCAGACGTGACTCTCCTCCCTCCTCCCTCCTGACTCCAATGTGTCTTTCTCATTTTTATGTTAAAACCAGGCACTGTGGTCACTCACCTGGCTCTCTTCAGCAGAAAGGCAAGGAGACCAGTGAGGGGGCAACTTCAAAAATCCACGTGAATGATCAAGGCATTCTGGATCAAGTAACAAGTAACTTTTTTTGTTATAAAAAGTAGCACTCTAGGCAAAGAATAAGGGAAAAATTGCCAGCCATGTTTTATGTTAATTACTACATGTCGTATTTCATTCTGGACATAGGTGGGACTTTTAAGTACACTGGCATTGCTAAAAAGACCCACCTTTCTCCATCTAACCAAACTGATGCGAAAATTGTATAACTGACCTTTCCAACAAAGCTCTTGTGAACTTTCCTTGAAGGTAGAGGATATAGAATCGGTTCAAAGAAGCTTACGCTTGAACTTCAAAGTTTATTAAATCACACGTTCTGCTTTATTTTCAGAAATCTACTGCCCTTATTACTCTCATATCACAGCACTTTTCAATTACTTTCCTTATCCACTCTTATCCCCCAAAGGAAAACTTTTCATTGAATATTCCTCAAAATTCTGAAATTTTTATTTCTAAAATAGTGACACGGGCAGGAGGCAGAACCATGAGGGAAGGCAGCCCCCCAAGTCCAGCCTGCCCCTGCTGTCGGGGTGCCAACCTCCCCAGTGACTTTCTACGTTCATGTGCCAGTGTTGTCACCCACGAGGAGGCAGCTGGAGTGGAGAGTTTCTACGGTTCTTTGTAACTCAAAAGTGGTGATTGTGTCGAGCTCTCAAAACCTGGGAAGGTAGCTGGGAAGGGACCTGGACATGTTTTGACATCTGTTGGTACCAAGGGAAAGAGTCGAACATGACATTGCACTGAGATGATCATTGATCAGAAGCAGCAGATTGAATCAATTCTGGGAGGGCCCGACAATGAAGGAATTCAGATGCATCGCATGCACACCCCCTCCGCCTCCTTCCTACTGGCCAGTAGTTGCTGAGAATTTTTAGAATGGTTGCCTTGAACACAGGTAAGGAAATCTGTACCCTGAATCACCAGCACCTGCCCTATGCCTTATTAGAAAAAAAAAAAAAAGACTCTTTTCTTAAGCACTGAGTATTGGATTCTCTTCTGTTATATCAGTTAAGCTGTACACTAATATACATAATAACAAAGAACAATAATAGTGACAAATTATTTAGAATTATTTACCATTTGTAATATAAATCTAAATTCAACATCTCAAATGTAATAGCAGAGGGCTGTCTGTCAATCTACCATCTATTGTTCCTTTTTATTTTTAGGAAACATATTTATTAGAGAGCTGATGCATACAGATTTAATAGAATGATCTAGAAATATGAGAATTCTAGATGAGTCCTGAGGATACAGACTCAGGAGACTGTATCTGCCATAATCCAGACTCCCTGAGAATTCTATCACCCCTTTCTTGCAAGCCTGTGATTTGCAGTGAACAATGGCCAGGCCGATGCAACTCCAGCCAAAATCCAAGCTGCTCCAGCCGGGCAAGGCACAAACAGCAGAGGCCTAGTTTGGTCATTATAAATTGGAAACTCTAAGAAAGCCCATTTTTCAAATCGCAGCAGTGCTGTGATAAAGAGGAGATAAACTTCTGTTTGCTAAAGTTAATTGGAAATTGCTATTTGAAGTCAGAGTTTCTTACGTAGCGTGATATTAGAACCCTGTGAAGGATTGCGGCAACACGGACCACTGGGCCACCCTGGGTTTCTGACTCAGCAGGCTGGGGGTATCCTGGGGGGTTATATCTTGAACAGGTTCCAAGGTGCTGCTGATGTTCCTGACGTGGGCCCGACACCTTGAGAAACACCATGACTGGGTGACTCTGAGAGGCAGGTGCCGCAGCTCTGCACTGTCAGCCACAGATTCATCACGAGAAGAAGAAGGTTAAGGGGAGAGTCACTGTCGGGGGGATGCTGAGCTTTGGACACATCCGTTCAGGAAGAATAAGCAAGAGGAAGCAAGAAATGATTCCTCTTTCTGTTGAGAGGATTCGAGTGGTTTTTAGCCACACACGTTCTGTTCTGTTGGTGGAGCCTGAGGTTCAAATGAGCACAGAGAAACAGTGATTTACCCCATATTCATAAGTCAGAACATCACTTTGGACTGGACCCCATAAATGAATACAATTGTAATTTGTCTGTTTATGATGAAGGCACATTTTGGCTAGGCACAGTGGCTCATGCCTATAATCCTAGCACCCTGCGAGGCCGAGGGGGTAAGATACCTTGAGCTCAGGAGTTCAAGAGCAGCCCTAGCAAAGTGGAGACCACAGCGCTATTAACAATAGAAAAAATTGAGACAGGTGTTGTGGCAGGAACCTGCAGTCCCAGCTACTCAGGAGGCTGAATCAGGGGGATCGCTTGAACCCAGGATTTTGAAGTTGCTGTGAGCGAAGCTGGTGCCATAGCACTTGAGACTGGGCAACAAAGAAACTCCGCCTCAAAAAATAAAAAGTAAATAACACGTATTTTAAAAATAAAATGAAAATAAAAGCAAAAAGGAGATACATTGTTTCAAATCCTATTTGGTCCTCAATAGCTCATGTCTTAGAAAGCGCTTTCGGAGCTGTGATTTCCTCATATGCAAATTCCCAACTCTCAGAGCAGGTAATTCAGATCATTGATGAAAAGTAAAATCTATTGTGTAATTCAGATAATCAATAAATACTAAATAACATTATATTATTGACATAGCCCCTTACTATGTCATAAGTGAAATCTGCTACTTCACCCAGAAATTACACGGTAGGATAAGAATTCGAACCAGAGATTTGTGACGTCAACAACCATATGCAGAGTCACCCTGTGACGCCACCTCTGACCCCAAAGCTCTCCTCTCCACCTGTTGAAATACCCCAGCTCGGAGCTTCTCCTTAACAATCACGTCTTGCTGCCTGACATTAGTCACTGCTTGTCGCAAGCCTCTGAGTCCCTCCTACCATCCACTGACACATGCATCTTGACAAGTGACTAGCTTATCTAGGTTTTCCACTCAAATTTTGTGTATTTGTGAATTGGACACCTATGCAAACACCCAAGGAAAGAATAAACAAGTCTAATGCCACCTAGTCTTAAGTAGGAAGAAAGTAGGAAGTAGCAGAAAGTATCCGTTCCTTTTCCATTTTACCAGTGATGACTCCAATAAACTCTTCTCTTGGAAAGACAGAGCCCAGTTTGTTTGCACGTGCACACACAGAGATGCACACGCGCATGCACACACACATGTACACACACAGGCTCATGCACACACATGTACACACACAGGCTCATGCACACACATGTACACACACAGGCACATGCACACACACACATAGACACACGCACATGTACACACACAGGCTCATGCACACACACACACACACACACACACACATAGGCAGGCATGTATATATAAGTCCACCATTTTTCTTTCAAGCACCTGAAATTTCCTATTGATTCCCCCATATTAATTTTTTCATTGCACTTATTGAAATTTGACTTATTTTTATTTTATTTTACTTTTTGAGACAGTCTCACTCTGTCACCCTGTGCAGAGTGCCCGGGCATCATAGCTCATAGCAAACTCAAACTCTTGGACTCAAGCGATCCTCTTGCCTCAGCCTACCAAGTAGCTGGGACTATAGTCTTGGGCCACTGTGCCAGACTAGCTTTTTCTTTGATTTTTCCTATTTTCACTACAGACAGGGTCTCACTCTTGCACAGGCTGGTCTTGAACTCCTAAACTCAGGAAATCCACCCGCCTCAGCTTTCCAGAGTTTTAGGATCGTGGGCATGACCCACCGAGCCCAGCACATATTGAAGTTGTGCCTGTAGAATTTGGCTCTTTTTTCGTACACTTTGTATCTTTGTATTGGTATTCTCTTTTTAGTGGGACACATTTTGCCCACATTCTCTTCGTTCATTTGTTGTGATTTCTCTTAGTTATCTGAAGACATTTAAAGCCCCGATTGAAAGCCTGTGACTAGTAAATCCAGGTCTGCACGTCCGTGAGGACCATTTCCATGGATTCTGTGTTTTCCCTGTACGGACATTTTTCTTTATTGTTTCTCGTCTCATACATTTTTGCTGAAATGTGGATGTTTTACACAGTATAAGGGGGCAGTGCAGGAAGTCAGATTCACCCATCTCTTTGGGTCTGGCTATTCTTGCGGTGTGTTTGGTGAATTTTCTGATGTAAATCTCTAAAGTCTATATTCTTTGTTGCTTGTAAACACCAAGGACTTTGCTTAGTCAGGCTAGTTGGATGGTTCTCCTCAAATCCCTGGAACGGCCAGGTCTCCTGCATTCGGGACGGGGCACGCATGCAGCACTCACTGTCTACTTGTGCAGAACCTCAGGAAACTCAGCAGAGCTGAAGCTCCTGCCTTCCCAGGGTCTGCAGAGCGTCTGCACCACCCTGAGCACGCACACTACAGGTGCCTCCTGGATTCCCAGGGACGCCAGAGCTTTTCAAAGTTCCTATGAGGGCATTTAATTTGTCAGCTTTTCTTTATAAGACTGTTATTTAGCTTGTGGTTTTGCTCAATTTTTTTCCCTGATCTCAGGCAGCTCCCATGTAAAACAGTTGCCACTAATTATGTTGACAAATTTCCTCAAGGGAAAGGGTGATTGCCACTTAGAAACTGAGTCAGGTCAGATAACTGGCAGACCTTGCAAGCGGGTTCCAGGAATCTCACAGGCAGGTGAACAGGAGCAATGCTGGGAAACAGAACCGGGAAGAGCTCCCAGTCTCTTCTGAATCTTCTGGTGGATCTGGCCCCTGGTTTTCAGGACACTTTGGAACTGGGCCTGGGAGTGGAGTAGGGAGGGAGATGGAATCAAGCAAGTTGAAACGCTGGGAAACTGACTATTCTGACAGAGATTCAGCGGTTCTTCTTGAATAAACTTGCCCTTCACTTTAGCAAGCCTTGGACTAATTTTAGATTCGGGAAAATGTTTATTTTATCAAGTTTGCAGCGTTCTCATGACTTTCGCAGAGGAGAGGATTTTGTATAGATTCTTATTCTTCCATTTAACAAGTAAAAGTTGAGTGTCTGTGTCCTCAAATTAGCTCATGAAACAAGGAGTTTCAGATATAAAATAAAATACAATTTCAAATAGGTCCATAAATCGGAACACAGGTACGAGAAATGGGCAAATAAGAAAAATATTTTCTCCTGGTTAAGATATAATATTAATTAGCCACCCCCTTTATAAAGCTACTATTTGTCGAACTATCTATAATACGAAAGCATAGTTATTCAGAATAAATTTCTGAGACAGACATAGTGGAAACGTCTCCCAACTCTGAGTCATACTGGACACAAAACAGTTCAAGTTTGCATTCTACTCAGGTGTTTAGTTTAAATTTCCACAGAGGGAGGCATGAATAAATACAGATAACACATGCTAGTTGAGTAATTGCATCTTAAAACCAGGATGATTTCAGCAACACCGTCTTCAGTTTAACCCGAACATCTCACTTTTCCGAAGGACATTCTCCTCATGAATATACTTTGCTGAATGTATTTACTTTTTAAAAAGGAAAGACTTGATTTCACTTCCAATTTCACAGTCAGATTCCTGCTTCCAGTTATCTAACAACGATGATGACATTTGGACAATAGAAGCATCACTTTGAGATACTTGAACCTTGTCCTACACTCCCGAATGTTGTTAGTCTCCCTATTACACCGACCTGATTTCCTAAATTCCTCTGCATATACATTCTGAAATAATTTTCTCACGAGGTGCTGACATAGTTGGAGGTTTTGTATTGTGTTCCATTAAGTGCTCCACACTCCCTGGAACCACTTTTAACTGCAATTCTCTCACTGCCTCTCTTATCAGCAAACCGCAGACGGGGGCCTGGAATTCTTGCTGAATATTATATTCTCCGGTGGAGAAATACTCGATCTCTTTTAGAAATTTAGAGGATGCCTGTCAGGTTTTGGACTTTAAAAAAAAAATTGTCTTAAAAGCCAAAAAAAAAACCCCTCTACAATATTATAGTTGTCTCAGTCCCCAACTGGATGCCATGAAATTTTAATTACAACCTAAAAAGGTCCCTTGTTTCTTTATGTTATGAAGACTGACAATTTAAAACAACCCTTCCACATTGTCATTTCAAAATTTAATTTAATATCACTATGCTACATCAATTAAAAGATGTAGCATATCTAAAATAATTTGGCTACCTTGCTCCTTAAGATATTTCTATTAGGGTACATGTGAATTTGTCTAAAGGTTGAATATGAATGTCTTAACACAACAATTATGAGAAAGACATGATGGCTATGTTAGCCAGTTGGATGAGAGTTTTCCAAACGGCATATGGAAGCAACACACTGTATCCTATGATAGAATTAATGTACACAATTATGATCTAATAAAAAAA
>CAUYQV010067330.1:0-21993 GCA_963574575.1 Galagoides demidoff
TGTGGCGGGCGCCTGTGGTCCCAGCTACTTGGGAGGCTGAGGCAAGAGACTCGCTTGAGCCCAGGAGTTGGAGGTTGCTGTGAGCTGTGATGCCATGGCACTCTACCCAGGGGGATAGCTTGAGGCTCCGTCTCAAAAAAAAAGAAAAACCAACATATTATATAGAGAGATGAAAGGAGCCATTATGTATTGAGCATTGATTTTATATTACACATTGAATTAGACGTTTTATACATTGATTTACTTTTAATCTCCCTAAGAAGAAGGATTGTTCTTTATCATTCAGATAAAAACACAGCTGTGGTTCAACAATGTTAGCTAGCTTGTTAGTGTTAGAGGTAGATTTTGAATCCAGAGATATTGGTCTCAACCAACCATGTTTTACTTCTTTCCACTGTTGCTACGATTGTACAAATTATATGTACAGACTGAGGTGTAAGCAGGAGAAGTCCATAGAAAGAGGGCATGCAGTATTTGGTTGTCACAGGTGAGTCATGGTTATCATTTTTAGTCAGTAATATTAAGTGACACAATAGGACCTAAATGTGACTTATGTGTAGAAGGGAGGAGAATAAGTGAAAGATAAGGCAAAGGCAAGAGTCAAGTTAATAGTTACACATCCAAAACTCAGATTAAGTGGAGATAAAAAGTAGGTAAAATTGAGGGAGAATTGTGAATAGGTTGCAGAAGAGTTGTGGCTTTAGAGATAAAGGAAAAGAATAACCCGAAGCTTAGGGCTTTGGAAGCATGGGAATTGTCTAAGACCTAAAAAAGTGTGCTTTTAGGTAGAGTTTCTTAAATGTAGATAGACAGAAAAATCTGTCTTGGACTTTAACAATCTGGCTCATCTGGTTAGATTTTTATTAATATTAGAAATCAATTTTCTGGCTGGGCATGGTGGCTCATGCCTGTTATCCTAACACTCTAGGAGGCTGAGACAGATAGATTGCCTGAGCTCCTAAGTTTGATACCAGCCTGAGCTGGAACAAGACCTTATCTCTAAAAATAGCCAGGCATTGTGGCAGGCACCTATAGTCCTAGCTACTTGGGAGGCTGAGGAAGGAGAATTGCTTGAGCCCAAGAGTTTGAGGTTGCTGTGATCTATAATGCCATGGCACTCTACCAGGGGCAACAAAAGAGACACTTTGTAAAAAAAAAAAAAAATCGATTTTCTCTTGGTCATTTGTTTTTAAAATTTCTATATTAGTTCATTGTTCTTTTAGCTCCTTTTCAAAGGTAGTTTGGAAAAAGAAATTAAAGCCTAGCCATGTCTGCCTGACCTAAGAAGAAATGGAGTTTTTCTATATTATTCTTTGGGACAGGTAGGGAGACAGCTAGGGTATAGAAAGATGTGGAAATGAGTAACCAGGAGCGTAGAGATAGGGAAAGTATGCATTGAATTTCTCTGTGCTTAGCATGTTTCTTTTTAGAGAAAATACATTCAGATATAAACGGACCTCCTATACTTACTAGATTTATTTGTGGATGTTCATTCTGTGCTATAACCTCTTTTTCTGTTGTAGATTGAAGAATGTGTGGTATGCTCTGACAAGAAAGCAGCTGTTCTTTTTCAACCCTGCGGACATATGTGTGCTTGTGAAAGTAAGTAGTTTATACAAAACATCCTCAGTATTATTATTAAAATGGACATGAAACAAAAATTGTATCTTTGAGGTTTTGTTTTTGTTTTGGGGGGGTAATTTACTCACAAAAAAGTTGGTGGGGCTCAGCGCCTGTGGCTCAAATGGCTAAGGCCCCAGCTGCATACACCTGAGCTGGCAGGTTCGAATCCAGCCTGGGCCCACCAAACAACAATGACGGCTCCAACCAAAAAATAGCCAGGCGTTGTGGCAGGTACCTGCAGTCCCAGCTACTTGGGAGGTGGAGGCAAGAGAATGGCTTGAGCCCAGGAGTTGGGGGTTGCTGTGAGCTGTGATGCCACTGCACTCCACCCCGGGCGACAGCTTGAGGCTGTGTCTTTAAAAAAAAAAAAAAAAAAGTTCGTGGGCCTCTAGTACCTTCCATTTCTCTGTACTGGAATGTCATCTATTTCTTTGAGCAGTAGAGAAGATTGAATATGCTGTATTCTACCATCCTGGATTTTGATTTCAGTTGTATTAGCACAAAATTATCTTTTCACATGTAATAGAAAATTATTTCCGGAAATTATTATTGAAACATTTAGTCTCCCCTTTTTACATATGAAATTAGTACATCTTTGTTAGCTTTCACCTTAATAATGCCTCTCTTGAATATTTTCCTTCTAAGAACCCACAGCAATCATTTGCGGTTATAAATTCTGGGCTGGGCATAATGGTTCACGCCTGTAGTCCTAGCACTCTGGGAGGATGAGGTAGGTAAATCGCTTGAGTGCAGGAGTTCCAGACCTACCTGAGCAAGAGCGAGACCCTGTCTCTACTAAAGGTAGAAAAAATCAGCCAAATTTTGTGGGAGGAGTCTGTAGTCCCAGGAACTTTTGAGATAAGCCATTTATAAAAGAAAATATTTATAGAAGATTGTTATGTGAGCAACCTTATAATTCTAGTATTAGTTGAAATTTGTCAAAGGCATGGCCCTCCTATATTCTGAAGCCTTAAGATGTTGAAATATTTGTGTTACTTATTTTAAAAAAATTTCATTGTATATCCAACTGTATTAGAAAATGTCACTGTTGGAATAATGATGGGCTCTCTGTTCTAGAAACTACTGAGAATACTCAGTCTTAGGTTGATGAGATGCTAAGGCGTTTGAATGGTACATTAATGTAACTTTTTTTTAATGTTTATTTTTGTGTAAAATTTAAATTAGAGAAAAGCAACACTCTTATTCATGTCCTCTGTTGTAAGAAGTTTCTGTGTTTCTATTTTCCAGATTGTGCTAGCCTCATGAAAAAGTGTGTGCAGTGTCGGGCAGTAGTTGAACGAAGAGTGCCTTTCATTATGTGCTGTGGAGGGAAAAGCACAGAAGATGCTGCTGATGATATCTGTAAGGGAATTTACTCAAGCATTTTCTTACTTCCTTGTTGGGACTTGCATGAACATCTTTTCTTACTTGTAATACACTGTTGCCTTATAAAACAGTCTACCTAAGTTGGATCCATAGAAGAATGGAACAGGTGTGTTTTTTGATGCTCTTGTTACATTACAAAAAACCTGAAATAATATTTTTTAGTGTTTGATATAATGATAAAACTTTAAACATTAGTTTTTTGAGAAATCTTCATGTATAGTATAAAGAATATTATGTTCTTAAAGAAAATTCAGTTTCTCTTATTAAGAGCAAGTTTAGTGTATTTAGGGGGAGTCACTGTATTACTAAATATTTTTCAGTTTATGTAATTATTAAACCAAAAAATACTTCTGATTCCTGTAAGTAGCAAGTTTATCTTTTGATGTAAGTATTTTATGGTATAGTAATCATGTGGGACAGAGTAACTGTAGGGACAGAAGTGTAACCTAGTGAACAAATGGTAAGATGAAAAATAATTTACCTTTAGCCTTTTCAGTGGTCCAGCCGTTTCAAAATTATTTTTGTCTTTGCACTACTTGGTGTCTTTGATTTCTTTGTTCCATGAACATGTTTTATGAACAGATGAAGAAGAATGTTAATGTAGCAGCTTCTGCCCAAGGCTTTTATCTTTATCACAAATAGAGTAGAATAGAAATCCCAGGGACAGATTAACAGACCAAGAATAAAAGACTAAGAGTCTAGAGAGCAGGAAATCCAACTGGCAACAAACTGGCAACACCCCTCCTGGCTACCCTTTTGGCTTTGTATAGTATAAGAACAGACCAAGCATTTGTGACAAAAGCAAGTAGAGCCTTCCTTGCAAAACCCAAAAGTCTGTGTGTGGATTATGCCCTGAGTTGATTATAATCAGAAATTAATGTGCAAACCTGTTACCTTTCAGGGATTATAAATGAAAGAATATAACATAATGTCACTGTTGGATCTGTTGCCCAAGTGTGCAAAAATGTTTTGAAGAAAATTCTAATAATTGTCTTCTGTTTTTTTTCTTTTTTTTGCTTTTGTGGTCAAGGGGTGGGAGTGGGGAAGGAGACAGAGTGTTGGTTCGTCACCTGGGCTAGAGTGCCATAGCCTCAGCCTAGCTCACAGCTACCTCAAACTCTTGGGCTCCAGTGATCCTCCTGCCTCAGCCTCTTGAGTAGTTGGGACTATAAGTGCCCACCATACCACCTAGCTAATTTTTCTATTTTTAGTAGAAACCAGGGTCTCACTCTTTCTTAGGCTGGTCTTGAACTGAGCTCAAGAGAGCCTCCTGCCTTGGCCCCCCAGAGTGTTAAGAGTACAGGCAGGAGCCATTGTGCCCAGCCAGTAGTCTTGTGTTTTAATAAAACAGTAATAATTTTATTTTATTTATATTTTTAGTTCCTAATTTTTAAAATTATTTATTTATTTCATTCTTATGAAGGTATAAATTATTAGGTTATAATGTTTGCATTTATTAGGTAAAATCACTGTTGTAGTTGGCTCGCGCCTGTAGCACAGTGGTTACGGTACTAGCCACGTACACCAAGGCTGGTGGGTTCTAACCTGGCCCGGGCTTGCTAAACAATAATGGCAACTGCACCAAAAAATAGCCAGGCATTGTGGTGGGCGCTTGTAGTCTCAGCCACTTGGGAGGCTGAGGCAAGAGACTCTCTTAAGCCCAAGAGTTTGAGATTGCTGTGAGCTGTGAGGCCACAGCACTCTACCGAGGGCAATATAGTAAGACTGTCTCAAAAAAAAAAAAAAAAAAAAAACCACTGTGTCGTTGTGTCTTGCACCCAGGAGGTGTGCATATACCCATTGTGCCTGTTAGGTGGGAACACAACTACCCTCCCTCTTCTGCTCTCCTTTCTTCCTCCCTACCACTTAAATATAATTTTGTTTTAATAGCAATTTTGTTATTTTTGCAATAACTAATTTAGAATTGAATGTATGTGTATGTATTTATTAGGGATTTAAATACCCATCTGAAAAGATGATTGGGCTTGAATTTGTTCATTTACTGATTTCATATTAGTTTGAATACAATGGATACTTGGGATACTTGCTTTTCCATTCTTGTGATACTTCACTAAGAAGAATGTGTTTCAGCTCTATCTAGATTAATATGAAAGATGTAAAGTCTCCATCTTTTTATGGGTGAATAGTGTTCCATGGTATACATATACTACAGTTTGTTAATCCATTCCTGGGGTGATGGGTGGGCACTTGGGTTGTTTCCATATCTTGGCCATTGTAAATTGAGTTGTGATAAACAATCCAGTGCAAATGTCCTTATGATAAAATGATTTCTTTCTTTCTTAGATGCCTAGTAATGCGATTGTGGGATCAAATGGAAGGTCTATCTTGAGTTCTTTCAGTATTTTCCATACTTCTTTACAAAGAAGCTGAATTAGTTTGCAGTCCCATCAACAGTATAAAAGTTGTGTTCTCCACAACAGTAATAATTTTAGAATTAAAAAGTTATGTCAAAACAGTAACAACTGAAATTTTTTTGTTTATATTAAAGCTAGTGGGAATATTCCAGTATTACAAAAGGACAAGGATAATACTAATGTCAACGCAGATGTGCAGAAGTTACAGCAACAGTTACAGGACATTAAAGAGCAGGTAATAATGATTTCATGTTAAATAATGACTCTAAGAATGGTACTCAATATTTTTCTGTTAAAACTGCTAGTGTTTTCTATAGTGAGCATGGTTTATCTTAATGTATTACTTATATTTTTTGAATATTTGCAATGAGTAATATCTGATTAAAAGGTTTAATTAGGTGCTTTCCAAAATAGGTAATATACAAATGACCAATAAATATGAAAGAAATGCTCAACCTTATTAGATCAGGAAATGAAAATTGAAACCACAGTGAAGTACATTTTCATTACCTCCTAGATTGAGGGTAATATTAAAGACTATTATTATCAAGTGTTAGACAGAATATTTAGTAGCCATAACCCTTACACTATTGATGGGAAATATATATTAGTAAAAACAGTTTGGAAACAGTTTGTTGTTGTAATAAAACTAAATAGGTTATTATTTGGGAATGAAAACTTAGAAAAAAAAACATGCAGATGGTGTTAAGGGTAGAGTTATGATTGATGGAGCTGACTGGAAAAGAGGCATGAAGTTTTTAAGAGTACTGATGCTCCATTTCTTGATTTGAGGACCAGTTCCATGAGTTTGATCAGTTTGCAGGCTTTTATTAAACTGTACATACACTTAGGATTTGTACACATTTCTGTATCAATATGTGATACTTCAGTAGGAAGGAAAAATCTGTATGGTGGCACATACACACCCCAAAAATAAAAGCAAGGGATAATCATTGGGGGTGTATGTGGAAGGGATGGAGAGGATTTATGGCGGGGCTTCAAAAATAAGAGTGACATTCCATACTTTAAAGTGGGTATTAGTTATGTTGTTCTTTACATCTTCTATCAACAAAAGGTACTCCTTTATATCTATTGAATATTTAATAAAAGCAATCACAAAATAGAGAAATGAACCAAAACTTGTAGGTATATGTTAAATAAGAAAGCAACTTTTTTTTCTCGTCCTCTCTCTCCATCTCTCTCTCTCTCTCTCTCTCTTTCTTCTTTCTCTCTCTTCCCAGTGACCAAATCTTATTCAAAGGCATGAGCAGCAGGGGTGTCATTTCTTTAATTTGGTAGTCAAATCCGTATTGCTATGCGGTTACCGTTTCTGAGTTTTCTATTTGAATTTATAAGAAAATAACATAGCCAATAGATAGTGACCCAGAATAACTAGTAATCCTTGCAATAACTAATTTAGAATTGAATGTATGTGTATGTATTTATTAGGGATTTAAATACCCATCTGAAAAGATGATTGGGTCAGTTTTCATTTTAAAATCCAGCACCAAGACATACTTGTTATAAAGTGAGTAAGTAAATATGAATTTAAAGGGTCTTAATGTAGTTGAGAACATAGTTGGCTTTTATAAAATGTTTTTAAAATTTTGAAGCTCTTGGCATCTTGGTTTATTTCCCATAAGATAAATCTGATTTTTGAACGGATCCTCTGTGAAAAACATTTTATCTTCCAATTGTAAATTTAAATTGTTGTTATAATAAATAATAAGACTTACTGAGTGAGCCCTATTATAAATCTTAAAATAATAATTTAGTTCTGCCTATATTCAAAGTTTAGTAGTTCAAAAAAGTTTATTCTTCCTTAAATCATCCTTATTACCATATTTGGTCACTAAAGTATTTAAACAGCCTGGTGTGATGTGTACCTAGAGTTGAGGCATCTGAATCAGACTGAATGGAGGAGCTATTTTCATCCATTTCCTATTATGTTTTGGTGTATCTTCTGTTTTATGTAATTTTTTAATAACTTCAGTGCCTTTTATACTATCCTAACAGTACAACCAAACACCCCTGTTTTATAGGGATGACGTTTAACATATAAACATTTTTAAAGCAACAAAATATTATTTGACTAAAATAACAAAAGTAATGATATAAAGATTTGCCACATGTTATGTCACTTTCAAAATATAAAATGTGTCAGCATTTATCACTTTGTTATCTCACATTACAGACAATGTGCCCTGTGTGTTTGGATCGTCTGAAGAATATGATTTTCCTCTGTGGCCATGGAACATGCCAGCTCTGTGGAGACCGCATGAGTGAATGTCCTATTTGTCGCAAGGCTATTGAACGAAGAATTCTTTTGTATTAATTAAGAAATACAATGTATTTTGTTAGCTAAAACATCTGGTCATGAGATCTTAGTAAGCTTTTGAGCTAATTGGAAGGTCCAGTGAGTTAATATCTAATATCATAGTTTCTTTACTAGAGTGTAATTAGACTGTAAGTGTTTTTGTGTTTGAAATGGTATTTTTAGGGGGGGTTTGCTGAGGTTTTTTTCCTTTAAAATATTACATTCATGTAATTCATAGGTAATTAACTTTTAGCTTCTAAGGGGAAGCCTTTCAGGATATCCAGTTATTTTTATTTTTATTGCATTTTCTCTTACAATTTATAAATTTGTTAGACATCAGAGACATGCTTGTGATTAGTTATCTTTCAGCTTGGCTTTACACAGCGAGTTGAGACTTCATGTATCAAATGAAAGGGGTGAGTCAAGCCATTGTGTCACAGATGGTAAATGCTAGTAAAAATTCTTCATGGTTAAGGGAATATTGAAGGGAGATGACAGGAAGTTATCCACATGTTTGTTTCTCAGTTTTTAGCGTAATTGGATGCATACAGTGGATGCATAATGACTTTGCATTTAGCTTATTTTCTAGAATCAAAAGGAAACTTGTTTAACTTAAATCATATTACCATTTTCAAATGAATGACACATGTAAAGGAAAAATAAGCAATCAGAGTGGGCAACTGACCGGGAAATAATAGTAAGAATATTTATAAATTGATTATATAACTGTAAATGGTCAGTTATATTTTTACACTGTTTTGTTCAGCCATCATTTTAACAAACATCTGTGAAAAGTGTCCTTCAGTTTTCCCTGTGATTGCCTCTACCTTTGCTTGGTCTGACCAGTAAAATGACATTGCTCTATTTGGACCTCTGAGGGTCTATTGAACTTTTCTAGTGTACTGAATAGTAAGTACCCTAGTGATCTGCAAAGGTCAATGTATTGTCCAAAGGCAGCAATCTTTTCTCCTGGATCAATTAATTCTGATAGTGTTACTAATTCTGCCCTCATTGTTGGCTTTACTTACAGTTCTCTCTCAGTAAGTCTTACTGTAAAGAAAACAGTCTCTCTTTATACCTGCTGACAAGAGTATTATTTAAACTGCCAACAATATCCAAGACATAGTAAATAACCTAATGATAAATACTTTAGAAAGCATGACCAGGACATTTACAGAAATGTCTGATTACCTGTAGATTATTATTATTTTTGTTTGTTTGTTTGTTTTTAGACACAAACTTTAAAGCATCTAATCATTTTCTCTCCTTTGAGTGAGTTGCCTCCAGGTTAAATATATATATATAAAAACAAGTGTTTTGCTGCTAGATTGTACAAATATCAGCTGTTTACAATAGTGTCTACTATATACTGCTTATAAACTTACTTCTATGAGTAGTTTTTTTCTCCTTTAAGTCTGGTTAGCTTTTCTTATTTCAGTTTTTCTACTTCAACATCTGAATTTAAAATTACATGCCTCCAGCTCTCACAACACTGTTTCTGGCTGTTTCATTATTACTGCCTTTGGAAGTCCTGGTGAAGGCGATGGAGCTTGGCTGGCTGGTTTTATAGTCTTGACAATTCCATATCTGTGATTAGCTGAGGTTTATCATTTAGAACAGTAAAACTTTTATAAATTTCTAATTTGAAAATTTATATTCAGTCTATCAGTTATCTAATGAGGGGCCACTGAGGCTATTTTTAAAAACTATTTTGAAGTTATAAAAGGGCAGAACATCTGACTGATGATGTTCACGTAAACACTATTTTCTTGCAGATTTGAAAACAGCATAAGTCAGGTCTTTCCTTTCCTTCCATGCCATAGGCTGTCCATCTGTTTTCCACTAGATTACCTGGTGAGGAAGGAGCACCTGGTTGATTCTTGCAGTTTGGCCAGAGAATCTGGTGGTCTATAGCTCTACTTAAACAAGTCCTTTTTATTTGTCTTCTGAGCTGCAGTACTAAAACTTACATCCCTAAAAGGTGATATCATCTTCTAGACTAGTTTTATTATTTCCTTCATAATACAAGTGTAATAACTTGCAAAATTCTGTTATTGAAGTCATAAAGTCACTGTAATTATAGTTCTAAATACTCGTGGATTTTCTGTATTTGTGTAACTTTGCGGTTTGTTTCATAAATAGAAAATACTTACTTAGTTGTGTTTCTAAGCACCTAAAAATCATTTTAAATTTACTTTGGATTTGTGAGAGAGTGTAAGATTAAGAACTCAGTCAACTTAAATGACTTTTCTGCAACTCTCTGAATCTGCTACCTCTTTTTATTATTAGGTCTCTTAGTACTTTTCCAGTTAGGTGTATTTGCTCCTCATTTTCTAAACCTCTTTATCCTGTGCCTCAAGAAAGCTTTTACTTTTCCTTAAAAAGTCATTTAAAAATTGACGGGCTTTCATCTTAAAAAAGTATTTATTGGGCCATAGGGGCTAGATACACAATATTGAAAAAAAGTCAAGGCCAGGTGCAGTGGTTCATGCCTGTAATCCCAGCACTTTGGGAGGCTGAGGTGGGAGGATTGCTCGAGGCCCAGAGTTTGAGACCGAGTCTCTGCAAAAAAAAAGGAAAAGAAAAAAAATCTTTGCACACTCAAAATTTGTTGTGCTGTTGTATGTATTTAAAGTAATCTGTAGTCAAAAGGAAGGGATCCAAAGGTACAAAACATTTCCTAATGTTTCAGAGGAGTTGCCATTGAGTTGTATTTGGATTCCTTCTCTGTCACCCTGTCAGTCTACCACATTTCCTCCTTTCTTACTCTAAGATTATTAGCTCTGTTATGCAGAACACACACACAACTTACCAGATGGTGCTATTCTAATGGTGTTTATCCATGTAACTTTACATTCTTACTGCTTATACTATATACATATTTAATTTTGTTGGGAACAAGAAGATTTTCAAGAGAAGATAATTTTGTATTAGTATAGGAATATTATATTATACAAGTGTTTAGTTTAGCTGGCCAAAATATGCTTAAGATATTTGTAACTTTAAACATTGCCAATTGACTGGCTAGCTACTGAGGCATAAAAATCTAATGTATAGATAAAGTCGAAAATAACTTTATTAAATTTATATTTTTGATGGCTTTAGCTTGTAAAAACATTTTAGCATATTGAAATGCATGCTACTTAGGATTTGTCCAGTTCAAATTTCAAAGCTTGCTGGGTCATTTTCATAAGGTGGAAACATACTGTCTAGTTATAGTTGCTTCTCTTGATTTATTCTGAATCCTGGACCCTTTTTGGACTAGGTACAATTGTTAAATTTATGAACTAAAATTAAGGAGGGAGTGGGATAGAGTCAGGATAGTGAGGCTGGAATAGATAGGAAAGAGATAAAAAGGATCATGTAGATTCCATTAAAACATTAGTGGAGAAAATATATTTAATTAAGTAATGAAAAGGGTCTTTCAACAAATCAATTCTTAATATAGTTTTAATAGTCGCTTTGTAAATTTAATACAGCTTGCTTTTTTTTTTTTTAAATCCAAAAGGAAAAACACTTATCCTCTCAGAATGCCTGAAATGTTTTATAGTAGTAATTTGTGTAAAAATTCAATTTTGAGATAGATATTTTTTGCATTTATGTTGTGGTAAAAAAAACACATAACATAAAATTTACTACCTTAACTCTTTCATAGTATATAGTTCAGTAGTATTAAATACATTTACATTGTTGTGAAACAGATCTCCAGAACTTTTCAAGTTATAAAACTGAAAACTCTATACTCATTAAACGACTCCCCATTTCCTCCTCCCCCTAGTGGAATAGAATTTTTGACTGTATGTAAATCAAGAAATGCCTGAAATATTTAGTAGTTTGTGTTTGTAGGGTCTAAAGTCTTGGTAAACATAACTAGTTCCTAGAATTCAGGAGAGGGACAGTGTTTCTCCCCTTTTGCCCCCAATTGTTAGCAATCATAATTGAGTATGTTTTAAATGTCTGTTAGTTGGAACAGTTTTGTTATTTTGAGCCATAGGGGAGAGATACATTTTAAGTGTTAGAATTAGCTTTTTTGTACTAAATTGGGAAGGTATTAGATTTTCATAAATTATGCGTACCTTGTTGAAAATGTCAGTTGTCTTTACATCTACTTATATAAGTTCCAAAATATGTTTTTTTCCTAAAAGGCAGTCTAATTTCATTTGCTTGAATTATGATAGGAATGCTTACTGATATTACTTGATAATCATATATAGCCTTGGAACTTTAACATATATATAAAACTATAGCAGTATTAATAATTATAGTTGTATTTCTTCATGACATTAAATTTAAGGAAACTTTAACGCTGTCTTGTGTACATTGCTTTACTACAGTGAGGGAGAAATCCTTTAGATTGAGCTCAGTTTACTGATAAATAGCAGTGGGTGAAATTACAGTATAAAAATATGAACTAGATAGTGGAGCTGATGAATTAAAGTTGTACATTGCTACATGGGCATTGTCTACCTCTTTTTCTGTCTGAGTATTACTTTTTCCAACATTATTCTTACTTGTGAGCAAAGAGGAAATGGGAACTAGAGGTAAAAATAGAGGTTTTTTGTTGTTGTTGTTGAGAATTTAAGCAGTAATATAGGAGAAAGGACTTGTCACTTTAATTTGGTGCCTAAATCCATAATGACAAGTTATAATTGACCTGTACAAATTGTCTAAGAAAAAAATTACCGAACATTTTACTTTACCTATGTAGTCTACTTGTTTTGCTCCATAAACATGACTTTTTTCCAAAAAGCAAAATGGTCTTGTCATTTTTTTATAAAGCAAACAAACATGTGCCATTTTGTCTGAGATCTATAATTTCAGGAAGCTATCGAGAGTGCTGACTCAGGGCTTTTTAACAGTTTAAGCAATTGTTAATTATATTTTGGAAACTCCATCTACATAATTCTTCAGTGCCTTGAAAGAATTATTAACTTGGCAACACTATTAAAACTTTATAGAGGATGGTCTTCAGTGCACGTGTATCATTATATATATACACGTTTTTAAGTCTTATTGCTTAGCTTGTGTAATAGCGATATTACATGTGTGCTGGGTTTGGGTAATTCTTTAAAGGAATTCTAGATTTGCACTTGTTTGTTTTTAAGAAATTAATTATTTATGGCCATGACACTGTTACCAGAAAAGTAATTTCATGTTAAGCCATTATGCAAAGTCATCTGTAAGTAGCATCTGGAAAGAGGAGACAGGGCTTGTTTATTTCAGTATGAAAGGAGGATCTGTTTGGGAAACACAGATTGTCTTCCTCTCAAGTGAGAGGAGGGGGAAAGACTCTTTGTTGAAATGATTCAGTTAAAAAAAATACTTTTTGGGAAGTCATGAATTGCATGTCATTCCTAATGATAGTCTTTTTTTTTTTCTTAATGCTAGTCTTATAGATTAAATCCATAAAAATTTTCCTGTTAAAATCAGTATGCTTGTGTCATTCTCAATGCAGTATATTCAATGATAGAAAGCAGATTAAGTGACTCAGCAGTGTTTTTTTCTAGTTTTTTAGTTTTTTATGTTGGCTTAAAGTCTCGTTTGTGAATATAGTTTCTATATGGCAAATGATTCTTATTAGCTTATATTAAAAAATGCTTATAGAGCTAAGCTTTTAAAAATAAATGCAAACATTTACCATTAATAAAACTTATGGTGTAATATCATAATATGCTTTTCTCTGATCTTTTGCAAACTTTCTTTATAGTATACATGAATTTTTATTTTTAAGGCATTGAAAAACAAATCTCAGTACATCAAAAAAAAAAATCTATCATTGTTGGAAAGGAAATTGCCATGTCTTTGACAAACAAGGACTTATATCTCCAGTACAGTGTAAGAAATACAAGCATCCACATCTAGAAGGCTCTCATTGCAATTGTTTACATTTAAGGTACCTCTATTTATAGGGCCAAAGAAACTTTTCATATTTTGACACCTCATACTCTTTCAGGATGAAAGTATATCATGAAAATAGTCTGAGTAGGATAAATTTGATAGGAAGTAAATCAAACAGTAAGACTAATCTTTTTCTGTAAAAAGCTTATTCCTCTTCACATTCAGATATAGACTTGGTTTTCAAGAAGTAGACTCCCTTCCCCCTCAGGTGACACTTGATTTCAGGAGGTAGACATTTTAAAGCAAGGATTTCTTTGGCTTCTTTAATTTTTTTTGACTAAATCAGTAATTGAATGGTTTGGGGGTTATTTTATTTTTGGAAGCACTTGTTAAGTTATTGAGAGGTTGTCTAGTTGCGGTTCAAAATGTGATATGTGTCTGAGATATTTGAGAGGAAAGCCATTTGAAACAAAATCCTTTGTTCATTGAAAAAGGCATATGTATTCCAATTTTAAAATTGTGAATTTATTTTTTGAGTTACTTTTAATCTGTATTGTTTGCAGTTTATTTCTGTTGCTGTATAATTAGATATCTCATGGCAATATTTTTTATTAAATTGGAACTGTATAGGTTTTAAAAATAAAGACATTTTAGAAAATCTGCTTTATATTTTTTTATCATTGACAGTTATTCATCCTTTGCAGAGATGAAAATTACTGATAGTCTTCTAGCACAGCATTTTCCAAATGCAATGATAGTGGAAACTTGTAAAGGATGCATTGCAGAGGAGTGATAGAAGTTTATAAAATATAATGGGTACATGAATTAAAACACCAAAAATGATCTATCAGAAGATGCCAAAGAATGATCATTTGGCTACTTGTTTTTCCCTTTATAACAAAACTCATTTTTTTTGTAAACTCATTTTTATTTGATTGAGACCAGTAATAGACATAATACAGGGTGACCATAAAGTCTGTATGCAGTTTTAAATTGCACAGGAACTTTATGGCCACCCTGTATGAAGGCATAAGATCAGACTCAAGTCACTGAGTGAATCACCTGCAAATCAGACTGTTGGGCAGTATTGCCTTTGCAGGATGCGCTCATCAGGTGTAAAGGTGGAGTGCATGGGACCCCTTCATGCCAAGACCCTTGTGTTCACAGACGTGATAGCTTTCTGAAAGGCAGATTTTCAAGACAATATGTTCGTTATTTTCCCTATATTTAAGAATATTGGCCTCAAAAATAAAAAATAAAGAATATTGGCCCCCGTTCCTCTCTATCTTCTTTCTTTCCACAAAACACCAATTAATATCTTAAGCACAACATTGACAAACAGTTTGGGAAATGCATTTATAGGTGAAGTTAACCCTAATTTAATAGGGAAATGGAGAAACAACTAGTTAAGAGAGCTCTTGCCTGTTAATCATGGTCACACGGCAAACCACTGTTTCAAAAATTTTAGATGTAGATAAATGGGTACAGAGAATCACAGCTGACTGAAGCAGACACCCAGGAGCAGAAACTGCTGCTGGGACCAGTGTCAGGGCAGGAAAACCCTTGAAACTGTAATTGATGAATTGTTAGGGCATTGGGTGGATGAAGGAGAATTAAAAACTCGAGAAGGGCCAGTTTGGTGAGTTTTACTTCTAGGGGGCTCAACAAATCTCAGAGTGAAAGTAAGACAAAAATCCACTCTTGCTTCCTACAGAAAGAGGGGAAAAGGTGTGGTTTTGAAATTTGTGACTATAAAACACTTGCATCAGGGTGGTGCCTGTAGCTCAAAAGGGTAGGGCCCTGGCTTCATGTGCTGGAGGTGACGGGTTCAAACCCAGCCCTGGCCAAAAAAAAAAAAAACCACTTGCACCTGCCATCAATACTACCACCACCCTACGTAATCATGGGATTTCCCAACTGAAAGAACAGTATGTCTCAGGTGTTATTTAAGAAATAGTCTCTAGCGAAGCTCAAAGACAATGTAGAAGACAAACAAGGATACCAGAGGAAATTTTAGCTTCTGGCTCAGCCATAGCAAAGGATAAACATAGCCTAACTCCTAACCAGATCAACAGAACTTGACAAAGGCTCAATTTACCTCAGTTCTTTTTACCTAGTATATTATGTCCAGCTTTCAACAAAAATTACAGTGCATGCTAAAAGATTGAAAAAACAAAACCCCCAAATATCTAACTTGAAGAAAGGAATTAATATGCACCCAATATCAGAGCACTCAAATATATAAAATATTAACAGATCTAAAGGGGGAGAGAGAGTACAGTACAATATTAGGAGTACAATAATAGTAGGTGATTTCAACACCCTAATGGATAGATAGAGCATCCAGACAGAAAATCAAAGAAACTTCAGAGTGAAACTAGTATAGACCAAATGGACTTAACTTGATAGTTATAGAACGTTTCATCCAACTGCTATAGAATAGACATTCTTATCAGCACACAAAACACACTCCAGGCCACAAAAAAACAAGTCTCACCAAATTCAAGAGAGTCAAAATCACATCAAATATTTTATCCAGGTAGAGTAAAATAAAACAATTTCCTGATCTTCCTTAAGAACTATTACTCTCCGTAGCACAGTGGCTCAGGCCTGTAATCCTAGCCAAGGTGGGAAGATCCATGAGCTCAGGAGTTTGAGACCAGTCTGAGTAAGTACAAGACCCCATCTCTACTGAAAATAGAAAAATTAGCCAGTCCTGGCTGGTGCCTATAATCCAGCTACTCGGGAGGCTGAAGCAGAAGGATTGCTTGAACCCAGGAGTTTGAGAATGCTGTGAGCTATAATGATGCCACAGCACACTAGCCTGGGCAACAGAACGAGACTCAAAAAAGAAAAAAAAATTGTATTCCTCATACTCTATTAAAAAAAATGTTCTAGAATTAGGTAATGGTAATGGTTGCAAAACTTTGTGAATTTACTAAAAAACATTGAATCATATGCTTTAAAGTGAATTTTATAGTATCTGGATTGTATTCCAATCTTGAAAAAACAAGATTATGAGTGACCTCTACAGTGCTGTGCTGAATCCACTGTGAAGGTTCCTGTCAAGGTTCCCATCTAGAACATTTAAAGTTTGGTTTGGGGCTCCTAGCTATCTTAACCTGCCCTGCTTATCATCCAGGATTTATTTAATTCCTCTCCCTTCAATTCTTTCCTCCCATTAGAAACAAGGTCTGCATCTGCCCCTGGTCCCTGTCTTCCAAAGCTGTCATGGCAGAAGTGGAGCTTTGTTTTATGTGCTACATTCACTCCTGAGGCTTGCTAAAGAAAGGCAGGAGCTAATTATTTCTTTTTAAAAACAACATTATAAATTCCTGGACTTAAACGTATTTTTGTTTCAATATGTTGCAGTTATTTGTTCTTATTCCTGCTCAGATTGACTCATCTTCACCTAGTTGATGTTTATTTAACAGTCCTGTTGACACAAACCTGTCCATCTTTGAGGGCTTCCTCACTTCTGAAATGAGGTTTCCAGTCTCTTATACACTCATCCCAATTTGTCACCGTGGTAGAGCGCTGTAGTGTCATAGCTCACAGCAACCTTAAACTCTGGGGCTCAAGCAATTCTCTTGCCTCAGCCTCCCAAGTAGGTGGGACTACAGGCACCTGTGACAACACCCAGCTAATTTTTAGAGATGGGGTCTCACTCTTGCTCAGCCTGATCTCAAACTCCTGAGCTCAGGCAATCCACCCACCTCAGCCTCCAAGAGCTAGGATTACAGGTGGAGCTAGGAAAATCTTTAAGGAAAAAAACAAGTGAGTTCAAACTGAACTTTGCAATTCACATTCAGGATTACTGAATATTGACTTAACCTCGTTGATCTTATTGCTATATCGCTTTTCAAACACTTTAAAAAAGTTAATTCTTTTATTGTATAATAATGTTATTGAGCAGCGCCTGTGGCTCAATGAGTGGGGTGCTGGCCCCATGGACTGAAGGTGGTGGGTTTGAGCCTGGCCCCGGCCAAACAGCAGCAACAACAACAACAAAATAGCCGGGCATTGTGGCGGGCACCTATAGTCCCTGCTACTCGAGAGGCTGAGGCAAGAGAACTGCCTAAGCCCAGGGAGCTGGAGGTTGCTGTGAGCTATGACATCATAGCACTCTACTGAGGGCAAGAAAGTGAGACTCTGTCTCAAAAAAAAAAAAAATGTTATCATCAAACAACATAATGTTTGAAAAGCTTAAATTTTTTTTTAGTTCTGTTTATCATTAGAGTATATCCGACTAGGGACAGATTGTCAAATTACAATATCTTTAAAGTCCCTTTGGCCCCAGGTGCTGTGGCTCATGTTATAACCTGAGTACTTTGGGAGGCTGAGGCAGGAGGATCATTTGAGGCTAGGAGTTTGAAAGCAGCCTGAGTAACATAGTGAGACTGTGTCCCTACAAGAAATTAAAAAAAATAGCTGCATGTGGAGGATCTTTTGAGCCCTGAAGTTTGAGGTTGCCATGAGCCACGATGATACCACTGCATTCTAGACTGAGCAATAGAGTCAGACCTTGTCTCAAAAAGAAAGTCCCTTGATATAATTTTATCTGTGTAGTTAAGCTATCAAATGAGTGTAGAAGTTTGTTTGTTTGTTTGTTTTTTTGAGACAGGGTCTCACTCTTGCTTAGGTTAGAGTGCAGTGACATCATCACAGTTCACTGCAGCCTCAATTGCTGGGCTCAAACTATCCTCCTACCTCATCCTCCTGAGTAACTGGGACTACAGGTGTATACCATTACGCCTGACTAATTTTTCTATTTTTAGAGAGATGAGGGTCCTTGCGCTTGCTCTCAGGCTGGTCTCAAACTTTTTTTTTTTTTTGAGATAGAGTTACTTGGTCACTCTAAGTGCCATGGCATCTTAGCTCACAGCAACCTCAAACTCTTGGGTTTAAGTGATCCTCTTGCCTCAGCCACCCAAGTAGCTGGGACTACAGGTACCCAACACAACACCTGGATATGTTTTAGAGATGGGAGTGTCCATCTGGCTAAGGCTGGTCTCGAACCTGTAAGCTCAGGAAATCCACCTGTCTCAGTCTCCCAAGTGCTGGGATTATAGGTATGAGCCACCACACCCGATTGGTCTCAAACTCTTGACCTCAAGCAATCCTCCCTCCTTGGCCTTCTAGAGTGCTAAGATTACAGGAGTGAGCCACTGCACTCAGCTCAGAAGTTTAATTTGACTTTTGGATTTTAGGACTTGTTTTATTAATTCCATTATTAATTCATCTAAAATTACATAAAACATGTATATTGTTCCAGAATATATTCAGAGAAATCTATCTTCTAATCCTATTCCTTCCCATTTTCCTATAAACAATATCGGGGTTTATTAACTCTGTTGTTTTTATTTTAATATTGGCAAGTACATACACATGAATATATTGGTCCCTCCTTTCTTTTTAAAAACACAAATATTATATTGCTCCATAATGTCTCCACCTAACTCCTCACATTTTACTAATAATGACCTTTATAATCTTATGATAGGGAAGAACATATTTTTTCCTAGTGCTGTGTAGTGGGAGACACAGAAAGGAGAAGTAGATATTGTCTCTGTAAAGCCCAGTGACTCTGTAGGCTGTGACCCTGGGCCGCCCTTCCTTGATAAATTGGGAGGTCAGGGAAGCTTGAGAAGATGTGAGATTCACTCCAGCGCTGTGGCCAAGTTGTTCCAAACCAGGCAGTTTGGTTTCCTCTGACCCAGCCCCCTGAGTTTAGCTTAGGGGCTGTTCTTCTCAGCGCCCACCTCACCTCCTCTGGGAAGAAGAGGTGTCACCCAGTCCCTGTTACCTGGTGACCTGCGTTGAGGGGAAGCAAGGCTTGATGTTGCGCAGTGCTCCTCCTCTCCATCTTAGGTCGAGTAGGGGAGGGAGTGCCCACCTTCCTGGAGTGCTGAGGGCTTCTTATGCCAGAACACGAGGGGGTTGAGAAGTAGGCATTGTCTCCCTCCAGTCACAGTGAAGACTTTTTACTTTTGAGTGGGAGCCTAGGCATTTCCTCTGTGGAGATAACTGAAGACACACACCAGAACCCCGACTGTCCTGCGGGCTCCATCTGGAAAGGGGGTGATGTGCTCTGTGCCTCCTCCCACAAACCCCTCTGGAATTCTGCTTGCACCAGGGAAATCAAGCTTCCCAGACAGGAAGTGTTTTCTATCTGTGTATTAATATGTTGTCAGACACTGCATCAAACCTAGTCTCCGCTGAGGACACTGTTCACTAAAAGAAACTTCTGGTTTTTTCTTCTCTGTTTTAAAAGATGTTCTCTGTAGTAGTGCGAAGTAATGAGCATGTGACACTGAGTAAATATGATATCATCATGTTTTTTTCTTTCTTTTTTTTTTTTTGAGACAGAGTCTCACTATGTCACCCTTTGGTAGAGTGCTATGGCATGACAGCTCACAGCAACCTTTCAAACTCTTGGGCTTAAGCAATTCTCTTGCCTCAGCCTCCCAAGTAGCTGGGACTACAGGTGCCCACCAGAACGCCTGGCTATTTTTGTTGTTGTTGTCATTGTTGTTTAAGCAGGCATGGGCTAGGTTGGAACCTGCCAGCCCTGGTGCATGTGGCTGGTGCCCTAACCACTGAGCCACGGTGCTGAGCCAATATCATCATGTTTAATGATAGCAACGTAAGCACTCAGCACTGCTTTGTGCCATGCACTTTTTATATACATCATCCAGTTTGATCCTTAACACTGAGTTTCATTTTACCTGGGAGGATAGGGACGCTCCAGAGATTAAACAAATTGCTACCTTCTTTCATTTGTCAGCAGCTGTGCAAATGTCCCAACATCCCATCATCCTAACTTGGCGTTTTTTCCTTGTCTTTCCTTCCTCCTTCCCCGCCTACTTCCCTCCCTTCTTGCTTTTCTTCCTTCTTTTCTTTTTTTCTTTAACTTTTTCATTTTTTTTTTAACATCCAAAGCCTGTGTTTCTGACATCACACCCCTCCTGCCTTTAATAAGAGCTCCGAAGGGTATCAAGGAAGAGGCTGATCTCAGAAGCAATTGTATATGAGAGTCTGGAGCTGAATGGGAGAATGGGCGGTTAGTAACTTCCTTTACCTTTTTGCTTCTTGCATTTTTCTGGGGAAGGACTGTAGGAAAACACACCCTCCCAAATGGGACTTTTGTTGGGTGCACCAGCCACTTTCTCCCACAAGGGGTCAGTCGACTCCTCCCAGTGAATTGAAGTCCTGCTCCTGGCTTAGCTTTGGGGCCATGAGAATCCGTCCAGTAGTGGAAGGACCTCTGACTGTCCCACGTTCTCTTCTCCAGCACCCTGCTTTATTCAAGCTGAATTCATCTGGCACCTGCACTCCATCCTCATGCTGCCATGTTGGGAGAAACAAATGGACACCAAGTTCCAATTTGTTCTTTACTTCTAGTTTACAGTAGTATTTTAGTTAAAAATTAGTGTATGCAAAATAGGGCTACAAATAATTTCTCAAAGTTCTATATCTTGCAACTGTTATATTTGAGTGAGGTTTTAGAACAAGGGAATAATTTTGTAGGGAATGCTTACAAAGTGCCTTCTAAGTGAAAGTCACCGTGATTCATTCTTCAGGTGATTCTGGAACTCCGGCCCCAGGGTGGCTTCCCCTGCAGTGTGACATACCACAAAAACAAAGATCAGTATCTTCCATGGTCCTGACTAGGATGATTTTCAGTTATATAAGCTAAAATGGACATTTAGGAGATGGTGGAGTGTTTTTAGAGCCTAGAGCTTATATAATTTGGGTGTACTATTTAGGAAAAGATCAGAAAATGACAAATACAAATGTAGATATGAAAATAATTTATTTAGAATGTAAAAATAAAGGACCACATATATAGTTAGGGAAAAAAAAGACTATAAACATCTCCCAAATCCAGAAAAAACCATCTTTTTATTATTGAACTCCCTGACATAGCCACTCTGCCCCTGCCTTTCAACCTTAGCTTTACACTCTTTGATTGTCTTTCCATGCACAGGCAATTTTGTAAAATATTTTTTTAATAGAGAAAGTAGGAAGATAATTCAGCTCTTCTTTTTTTAGCTTTGCTGCTGGATTATTACTAATGCCTGGGATGCCGAGCACACAGGCATCACACTATTTGTAATGCTGCTGCATTTCTATCCCATACAAATACAGGAATTCTGAAAATTATATTTTGTGAAATCCTCTTCAAAAAGAAAGAAAGCATAAAGTATGTTTATGCACTTTACATAAAGTGTTGTACATGCTGCATTAGCAAGTATATTCTTTTTTTTTTGAGATGGAGCCTCAAGCTATCCCCCTGGTAGAGTGCCATGGCATAACAGTTCATAGCAACCTCCAACTCCTGGGCTCAAGCGAGTCTCCTGCCTCTGCCTCCCAAGTAGCTGGGACCAGAGGCGCCCGCCACAACGCCCGGCCATTTTTTGGTTGCAGCCATCATTGTTGTTTGGCGGGCCC
>CAUYQV010067334.1:0-12937 GCA_963574575.1 Galagoides demidoff
GGGGAGGGAAAACAGGTGTTTCATAAAATAATGATCGATTGTGGTTAAAAGTGGTTTTACCACAAAATCAACCTCTGGCACTGGGAGGTCCCCCACGGGCTGCTGGTGGGGAGGTGTCTGCCAGGTGGAGAGCTGCATCCCCGTGCCCCCTCCCACCCACCCCCCCCCAGGGGCTGCTGGGACTCTGTTTCTGGCCCTGGCCAGGTGTGCTCAGCTCAGGCAGAAGGGTCCTCCTTCCACGGACGTGGGCACTGCCCAGGTCAGGCTTGGAAGAACCGAGGGGAGGGCCCCACGTTCCTTTCTTCCTCCACTGCCCTGCCTCACGGCGGGGGGCTCCTTCCCCAGCACCCATGGTTGCCTAACGTCAAATCCACGTAGCAATCTCATGGAGGGTCACGCTGATGGTTCTGTTTTCTCTTTGAACCCCAACAGATACAGGAAGCCACTAACCACGTTAAGTATTTGCGCTCACACAGACCATGCTTCAGTAACTAGGTGCTCAGCCCCATGACTGAGTCCTTCCTGCCATCTTAACACCCATGGGAGAGGTAAAACTCCTGATCGAACCAGTGCTTAACGCTGACCCGTGGAAGGCTGGGTGTGGGGAGAAAGAGAGAATCTAGACCTTTTTAAAAAGTGATCCCATGCACATTTTCCTAGAATGATGTGGTGTTGCGATTGTGATTAGGTATACAATATATACCTTAATAAACATTGAAAAGTTCTAGAAGGATGTACCTAGAAGTGTCCATCCGTGGTTTCCTCCATTCTTCCCCTGTTTGAAACGTTAAACAGCTGAGGATTTGTGTTATTTTAGTCCATCCTCCTCCTGAGGAAAGAGAAATAAATCTTATAGTTCTTAGTGATCCTTCGAAAGCAGCAGGCAGCTGCAGAAGAACAACTCCTCCACTGATAAGAACAAACTTTACACTGAGCTAAAATAACCTTGAAAAAGACTCTGTAACCAATAACAATGCCCTGGTTTCTAACATCTATAGCCATAACTATGTAGCTGATGTTGAACTGAAGAAAAGAAAGATATAAAAGGGTCTGGAAAAAAAAAAAAGTTCCTCTGGGGGCAGCCCCTGTGGCTCAAAGGAGTAAGGTGCTGGCCCCATATGCTGGAGGTGGTTGGTTCAAACCCAGCCCCGGCCAAACCCCCCCCCCCCCCCACGTTCCTCTGAACTCTGCATTTTATGCCTTGAGGCACCTGAGTTCTCACCAGCAATTAAAGGTTCCTTCCTCTATATTGTTGGTGTAAGTGTCTGGTTTTTTTTTTTTTGGACAGAGCCTCAAGCTGTCGCCCTGGGTAGAGTACTGTTGCATCACAGCTCACAGCAACCTCCAACTCCTGGGCTCAAGCAATTCTCCTGCCTCTGCCTCCCTAGTAACTGGGATTACAGGCGCCTGCCACAATGCCTGGCTATTTTTTGGTTGTAGCCGTCATTGTTGTTTGGCGGGCCGGGCTGGATTTGAACCTGCCAGCTCAGGTGTATGTGGCTGGTGCCTTAGCCACTTGAGCCACAGGCCCCGAGCCGTGTCTGTTTGTTTTAATTCACCATTTTCCTGCAACACTTCCTTCACAGTTTCTCCAAACTCAGGGTCCTCATAATAGCAAACTCATTTACAGGTTACAGGCACCCTCCTGAAATAGTATCATTTATTTATTTATTTATCTATTTGAGACAGTCTCAAACATGATGTCATAGCTCACAGCAACCTCAAACTCTTGGGCTCGAGTGATTCTCTTGCCTCAGCCTCCCAAGTAGCTGGGACTACAGGTGCCCTCCACAAGGCTCAGCTAATTTTCTGTTGCAGTTGTTGTTTTAGCTGGCCCAGGCCGGGTTCGAACCCTCTTGCCTCGGTGTAGGTGGCCGGCGCCCTACCAATTGATCTATGGGCGCCACCCAAATATACTGTCTCTTACAGATCTGGATTGACCCCTACCAAATGTCTGCCAGCATAATTTTGTTTTTGAGACAGAATCTCACTCTGTTGCCTGGACCAGAGTGGTGTCAAAATAGCTTACAACAACTTCAAACTCCTGGGTTCAAGGGATCCTGCTGCCTCAGCCTTCCAAATAGCTGGGACTACTGGCACCTACCACAACAGTGGGCTACTTTTTAGTATGCTAAGGTTGGTCTGTACTCCTGAGCTCTAGCAGTTCTCTTGCCTTGGCCTGCTGGAGTGATAGGATTATAGGTATGAGTCCCTGTGCAGACTTACCATCAGAATTTGATTAGCAATCCATTCATCAGAGAAGCAGTTCTCATATTCTCCTGAGTGACCATTTTATAGACTCTGGGAAAAAAATGATAATGAAGACAAGGAGTCATTGACTTTGTTATTCATATGACTCACTAATATATCTGCACATCACAAAGAACACTGTTAGAAAAGAACAGTGGTATGGAAAACTAAAATTACAGATCTTAGAATTATAATCTATTACTTATTACTGTACCATATTTGTTTATTTATTTTCTTTCTTTCTTTCTTTCTTTTTCCGCTGGGGCTGCGTTTAAATCTGCCACCTCCGGCATATGGGGCCGGCACCCTACTCCTTTGAGCCACAGGTGCCACCCATTTATTTATTTTTTATTATTTTATTTATTTATTTATTTTGAGACGGAGCCTCAAGCTATCCCCCTGGGGCAGAGTGCCATGGCATCACAGCTCATAGCAACCTCCAACTCCTGGGCTCAAGCGAGTCTCCTGCCTCAGCCTCCCAAATAGCTGGGACCACAGGCGCCCACCACAACGCCCGGCCATTTTTTGGTTGCAGCCATCATTGTTGTTTTGGTGGGCCCGGGCTGGGGATTCGAACCCGCCACGTTAGGTGTACATGGCTGGCGCCTTAGCCGATTGAGCCACAGGTGCCGGCCCATTTATTTATTTTTTGAGAGAGAGTCTTCCTCTGTTGCCCGGGCTAGAGTGCCATGGCTTCTGCTTAGCTCACAGCAACCTCAAACTCCTGGGATCAAGCAATCCTCCTGCCTCAGGCTCCTAGGTAGCTGGGAGTATAGGTGCCTGCCCCCAGTCTGGCTAATTTTGCTATTTTTATTTTATTTTGTTTTGTTTTGAGAGGGAGTCTCACTTTGATGCCCTTTGTAGAGTGTCTTGATGTCATAGCTCACAGCAAATTCAAACTCTTGGGCTCAAGCGATTGTCTTGCCTCAGCCTCCCAAGTAGCTGGGACTACAGGTGCCTGCCACAACATTGGGCTGTTTTTAGAGATGGGGTCTTGCTCTTGCTCAGGCTGATCTGGAACTCCTGAGCTCAAGCAATCCACCCCCCTCAGTGTGAGACACTGTGCCCAGCTAATTTTGCTATTTTTAGTAGTGATGTGGTCTCAGTCTTGTTCAAGCTGATCTCAAACTCCTGACCTCAAGTAATCCTCCTGCCTCAGCCTTCTAGTGTGCTAGAATTAGGGTCGTGAGCCACCTGGCTCACCAGGACTATATTTATTCTTGCACTTGGGAATATACTAAAGAATGTTTTAGACATTATTGCAAACTGAATAATGCAGCTGTCATATAGATTTGACTCAGAAAAACACAGAACATTGAAAAGGATTGGTGAGGAAGAAAAAAAAAAAGAAAATATTTCAAAAAATCCACCCAGAACATCCTGCAGAACCCCATCCCTTTCCTCATGTTATACTGTTACCTCACCTCCTTTCCTGGAAATAACAGAAAGGTCCTCTTAGGTGGTTACACAGTACCTTGCTTTAGACATTGTAACTTCCTTCCCCATCCTCTCAAAACTAGACATTTCAGGGATTCCTTTTTTTTTTTTTTTTGAGATAGAATCTCGCTTTATTACCTTTAGTAGAGTGCCAAGGCATCACAACTCACAGCAACCTCCAACTCCTGGGCTTAGGCAATTCTCTTGCCTCAGCTTCTGAAACCAAACATTCCTAAAACAGCCTTCCTTCCAGGAGTGCTGTTTTAGGAATATTTGTTTCGGTGAACTTGCCTGAACGCTTCCTTCTGGCATAGGGAGTTCCCCTGAGGGGTGCTGGTTGTGGGGGGGGTTTGTGGTGTGTGTCTCCCAGGCGCTTTTTTTTTTTTTTTGAGACTGAGTCTTACTTTATAGCCCTCGGTAGAGTGCCTTGGCGATTCTGTCTTTATTTAAAATGTACATAATTGAGGCCAGGCGCAGTGGCTCATGCCTGTAATCCTAGCGCTCTTGGGAGGCAGAGATGGGTGGATTGCCTGAGCTCACAGGTTTGAGACCAGCCTGAGCCAGAGGGAGACCTCATCTCTAAAAACAGCTGGGCATTGTGGCTGGCCCCTGTTACTTGGGAGGCTGAGGCAAGAGGATCACTTGAGCCCAAGAGTCTGAGGTTGCTGTGAGCTATGACACCATGGCACTCTACCAAGGAGGACAAAGTGAGACTATTTCAAAAAAGAAAGAAAAAGTACATAATTGGTTTATTCTGGATCTTTTTTTCATCGTTTTACCACATTTGCTTCACCTTGGCTTGCCCCTGCTTGAAACTGGACAAGTGATAGTTCAGAACAGAGCAGTCTTAGATATTCCAGTGGATTTTTCCGGGGGTTGTGTGATGCTTTGAAGGGAAAGGTAGTACTTATACACTCTTGCACACCTATCTGAGATCACTGAGATTGCTAATAAGATCCAGGAAGTGAAAAGAGAAAAATGAAAAACACCCCAGAACGTCTATTAACAGGCTACCGACTGTCTCTCAGGCTGTTTACGTTGGGGATGAGGTCTGTTCTTTTGGGTTAATTTGGAGCCCAGCTACCTACTCTGACAGTCATTTTTCTCTTAGTTTTGTAAATGCTTCTGTGCAGGTGCTGCCCCCAAATGATACCACTAACGATCACCCAGCAGAGGCACAGGAAACCACACAGAGGCACACCGACCAGCCCTGGATGACGTACCTGGGTGGAGGCTGTGTGGAGCCTCCAGGCTTGCTGTCGTTCTGACCGCCAGGGGGCGCCAGGGCCACGTCCTCATTCTTAGACTTCCGTTCTCTAAAGAGACAGTTTATTATTCATTCCAGCAAATTCTTTAAAGACTAGGGAAAACAAGTTTATACCCTAAGTGTACTCTCACTCTTGCATCTTGGAGAGAAAGTAAGGTGGGAGGAGGAGGGAAAGGGAGAAAGAAAAAAGAAAAATGAGCAAAGAAAAAGAAACAGCAGTAGGTATGTCAGATGAGGTGGGTTTTTTTCCTATTATTGGTCTTTTATTATGCAAGCAAAGTAAAAGTGTGTTCAAGAGAAAAATAATCACCTAAGATGAAACCATTTAGAGGAACTAAATTTTTTTCTTTTCCTTTCCAGTGTCTGTTAAAAGAACTAGTAATTTAAAAATAATCTGAAGAAATCAGAAGCAAATCTGTTCCCCCAATTTGTTTGTTTGTTTGTTTGTTTTTGAGACAGAGTCTCGCTCTGTTGCCCAAATTAGAGTGCCCTGGTGTCAGCCTAGCTCACACTAACTTCAGACTTTCAGGTTCAAGCTATCCTCCTGCCTCAGCCTCCCAAGTAGCTGGGACTACAGGCATGGGCCATCACTCCCAGCTAGTTACTTTCTTTCTTTCTTGTGTTGGGACCTAAATTGCCTCTGAGAGACCACCAATGCACACATGTAAAAACAAAAAAAGTGCTTTTTATTTAAATGCAAGCATATGCCTGGGTCACTCCACCCTACAGTGTACAAGATGTGACCCCCGGAGAGACCTGGAGGTTTTTAAAGCATGTAGAGGAATTTCGTGGAGTGTTTTGTCAGGCGGGGTTGCTATTGGCTGAGCTGTTTATGGTTAAGGATTTTCTGGAGGAGGGCGCTGCTTGTCTGATTCTGATAGACTGGCTCCCTCTGAGCTGATTGACCTTGCCAAGTGTGGGGGGAAGCCGGTCCCCTTCAGACTGGCTGCCCAGAAGTGCGGGGGAGGCTGAGCTAGTCTCTTTCTGACAGACTGATTCCACCTGCGTGTCCTTGCCCAGGAGGGGAATGGGGAGTTAGTTCCAAGTTGGAGTTTCATTAACCTTTTCATTCCCAAATGGAGTTACATTAACCTCTTCATTTTCTTTCTTTTTTTTTTTCTCGAGACAGAGTCTCACTATCTCACCCTTGGTAGAGTACCATGGCATCACAGCTCACAGCAACCTCAAATTCTTGGGCTTAAGTGATCCTCTTGCCTCAGCCTCCCAGTAGCTGGAACTACAGGTACCCACCACAACACCCAGCTATATTTTTGTTATTGTTGTCATTGTTGTTTAGCAGGCCCTGGCCAGGTTTGAACCCACCAGCCCCAGTGTATGTGTGCCCTAACCACTGAGCTACAGGCACCAAGCCTCGGCTAGTTATTTTCTATTTTTAGTAGAGACTGGATCTTGTGCTTGCTCAGGCTGGTCTCCAACTCCTGAGCTCCAGGGATCCTTCAGCCTCAGCCTTCTAGAGTGTTAGGATTACAGACATGATCCACCACACCCTGCATCTTCTTTAAAACCAAGAACAAGATCAGATATGCCCATCCTAGCTCTGCAGTTAAACATGGTTCCTGAGGCTGATAAAACTAAATTCAAAAAGAGAGTAAGTGTTGTACATAGTTGCTCACTCCTGTAATCCTAGCCCTCTTGGAGGCCCAGGCTGGTGGATCACCTGAGCTCAGGAGTTCCACACCAACCTGAGCAAAGCGAGACCCAGTCTCTGCTAAAAATAGAAAAACTAGCCCGGCATTATGGAGGGTGCCCATAGTCCTAGCTGCTCGGGAGGCTGAGGCAAGAGTATCCCTTGAGGTCCAGGAGTTTGATGTTGCTGTGATCTATGATGACATGGCACTTTTCTCAGGACAACTGAGTGAGACTCAGTCTCAAAAGAGAGAGAGGAAAAAAAAAAGAGAGAGAGAGGAAGAAAAGAAAAGGGAAAGATGGATGTATGGCAGATAAGATATAAAGATATAAATAAATGAGAGGAAAGAATCAAAAGAGGGGGAAGAGCACCAATCTTATTTGCAGGTGATGTAGTCATCTACTGAGAACACCCGCCATGTAAAAACCTTTTTCCTGCATTTCCTTCTGTAGCATCTGGAGGGTCCTCTGTAATGAGTGTCTGGTTTCTGTAGAAATGCCCAACTTGGCTTCAGGAAAGGAGACTGGGAATGTTCCCCAGCTGGGAAGGGTTGGTTTCCATCTGCACATTCTGGGAGCAGCATGACAGGCAGAAAGAAGAAACTATCCCAGCTCTGAAAGTCAGCTTTTCTACTTTTTTTATTTTTGAGATAGAGTTTCACTATGTTGCCCTCAGTAGAGAGCTGTGGCATCACAGCTCATAGCAACTTCAAACTCTTGGGCTTAAGTGATTCTTCCTTAAGAATGCCTCAGTCGGCTCAGCACCTGTGGCTCAAGTGGCTAAGGTGCCTGCCACATATACCTAAGGTGGCGGGTTCGAATCTAGCTGAGGCCCACCAAACAACAATGATGGCTGCAACCAAAAAACAGCCAGGTGTTGTGGCGGGCGCCTGTGGTCCCAGCTACTTGGGAGGCTGAGGCAGGAGTCTCGCTTGAGCCCAGGAGTTGGAGGTTGCTGTGAGCTATGATGCCACAGCACTCTACCCAGGGGGGTAGCTTGAGGCTCTGTCTCAAAAAAAAAAAAAAAAGAATGCCTCAGTCTTCCAAGTAGCTGGGACTACAGGTGCTCCCTACAATGCCTGGCTATTTTTTGGTTGCAGTTGTCATTGTTGTTTAGCAGGCCCGGGCCGGGAACGAACCTGCATGCTTCAGTATACGTGGCTGGCGCCCTACTCACTGAGCTATGGTCACCGAGCCAGCTTTTCTACTCTTAATATTTGTTTAATACTTTTTGTATCACAAAAATAGTGTATTTGTGTGTGTATCACAGATAATTCTCTCTCCCTTTGCACACACACACACACACACCCCTTGACTAAAAAAAAAAATGAAATGCAAACTGGAGTCAAAAAAATATTCACTCATGACGTGAACTCCTTTAGGTTCTGCAGTGGTGATCAGTGGGAGACCATGTGCATTGTGGAGATGATTTCACCTCATCTCCACGGTGAGCAGAGACATGTGGAAAAGACCCCTATTATTTGTGTTACAGGAAAGTGGATCCCCAGGTTGGGGTCTGCTTAGGGGCTAAGTGGGTTCTATTCTTGTGCAAGAATTCAAGAGCAAACTGGCAGAAAATGAGGCCAGGTGCTACAGTTTATACCTGTAATCCTAGCACTCTAGGAGGTGGAGGCAGCTGGATTGCTTGAGCTCAGGAGTTAGTTGGAGTCCAACTTCAGTAAGAGTCAGACCCTGTCTTTCAGAAAAAAACAAAAAGCCTAGCTGGGCATTGTGGTGGGGGGCCTATAGTCTTAGCCGCTTGGGAGGCTGAGGCAAGAGGATTGTTTCAGCCCCAAAGTTTGAGGTTGCTGTGAGCTCTGACACCACAGCACTCTACCATGGGCAACAAAGTGAGACTCTGTCGCCAAAAATAAATATAAAATAAATTAAATTAAAAAAAAAAAGAAAGAAAGAATGTGGCTCCCTTAGCTCAGTGGGTAGGGCGCTAGCCACATACAACGAGGCTGGCAGGTTCGAATCCAGCCCAGGCTAGTTAAAGCAACAATGACAACTGCAGCAGAAATACAGCTGTGAGTTGTGGTGGGCACCTGTAATCCCAACTACTTGGGAGGCTGAGGCAAGAGAATCTCTTAAGCCCAAGAGTTTGAGGTGCTGTGAGCTATGATGCCACTGCACTGTACCTGCCAGGGCAACAGTTTGAGACTCTTTCTCAAAAAAAAAAAAGAAGAAAAAAGAAGGGTGGGGGACCCATAGAACAGCAGCTCATCTCTCAGGGCAACACTTTGTGAGAGCAGCACTTTGTGAGTTTCTGAGGTCTTATTTTATACCTTCTATTTAATTTTATGTTAGGTGGAGGGAGGATTATTCATAAAATTTCTGGGAATTATAGGAAGGGTTTCTCCTCTTTTTAAACCATACAGGGTAACTCCCCAGAGTTGCCATGGCATTTGTGAGCTGTGGTGCTGGTAGGAGTTTATTTTCCTATGCTAATACATTATAAGCAGGGTATAATGGGCGGGGAGGGTAACCTGAGGTCACTTTTTGTGGTTTTAGCTGGTCTGGGCTGCTTTTGTTGCTGTCTCCTGCCTTATCAGAGGCCTTGGCTCAGGGTGCTCACTCCTTTGTTGAGCAAGGCTTGCCTGTTCCCTATCTCCAGCGCACAAGTAGTTAAGAAAGAAGCCAAGTTGTAAACAGGGTAATTTGTCATGGAAGCAGAATTACTTGAGTAAATGAAAACAAAATGTTAATTTACTAAATTAAATTGTAATAAATTGTGAGATTGAGATGTACAGGCTAAATTGTGAGATTGAGATGTACAATTTTTAAAGAATTATTAAATAAGGCACATGTTTCATATAAAAAGGAAAAAAGATTGGAGGAGAACTCAGGAATGTCATATTTTTAACTCATAAAGGATTAGTTTTCAGTTAAAAAAATAGTAAGATTGATTAAGAGTTAGGTAGAAAGCAAAGTTTTTTTTTGTTTGTTTGTTTTTTTTTGTAGAGACAGAGTCTCACTTTATCATTGTCGGTTAGAGTGCTGTGGCATCACACAGCTCACAGCAACCTCCAACTCCTGGGCTTAGGTGATTCTCTTGCCTCAGCCTCCCGAGTAGCTGGGACCACAGGCACCCACTGCAAAGCCCAGCTATTTTTTTGTTGCAGTTTGGCTGGGCCTGGGTTGGAACCTGCCACCCTTGGTATATGGGGTTGGTGTCCTACCACTGAGCCACAGGCGCCACCCAAAACCAAAGTTTTTGCTGTCAAATCTGTCACATGGGACTATTTAGATCACCTGGAGGGATTTTAAAGTATCAAGATGCCCAGGGTTACACCTGGAAACATCAATGCAGAGCCTGGATTTGGGGTGGGAGTGTCCATACCTTTAAGAGTCTTGGCTCCACCCCTGTGGCTCAAGTAGCTAAGGCACCAGCCACATACACCTAAGGTGGCAGGTTCAAATCCAGCCTGGGCCCGTCAAACAACAATGATGGCTGCAACCAAAAAAAAAATAGCCGGGAGTTGTGGCAGGCACCTGTGGTCCCACCTACTTGGGAGGCTGAGGCAGGAGACTTGCTTGAGCCCAGGAGTTGGAGGTTGCTGTGAGCTGTGATGCCACGCACTCTACCTAGGGGGACAGCTTGAGGCTCTGTCTCAAAAAAAAAAAAAAAAAAAGAGTCTTGGGGTTTTTCCATTTAAAGATAGCAACATCATGGAAGAAGCCCAAGTGCCCATCGATCCATGAATGGATCAACAAACTGTGGTATATGTACACCATGGAATACTATGCAGCCATTAAGAAGGATGGAGACTTTACGTGCTTCATGTTCGCATGGATGGAGCTGGAGAATGTTCTTCTGAGCAAAGTATCACAAGAATGGAGGAAAAAGTATCCAATGTACACACCCCTATTATGAAACTAATTTATACCTTTTATATGAAAGCTATAACCAAATAGCCTAAGAATGTGGGATGGAGGGAGGGAAAAGGAAGGGGGGAATGGGTGGAGGGAGGGGGATTGGAGGGACTATTTCTGAGGTTTATCTTAGAGGGGTACAAGTGAATCTCCCTAAGAGTAGAATGAGAACGTTTTAAAACAATAACTGAGAAAATGACAAGGCTGTGTTGATCAGTTTGATGGAAGTATTTCGGATTGCATGTGAAAACCCCACACTGTACCCCAGAAGTGCATTAATGTACATAGTTACCATTCAATAAAAAAATTTAAAAAACAACAACAAGGTACTACCAATTATGATGAAGAGAACACCATTACACAAAATCAATTCTATCTCTTAATGTGTATGGTTTAAATGTGCCATCCTCAAAAGACACAGGATGCCTGAATAGATGGAAAAAACTCAACCCAAGTATCTGTTGCCTCCAGAAGACACATTTAAAACACAACAATGAAAACAGGCTCAAAGTGAAAAGATAAAAAAATATATTGCACTCAAATGGAAATCAAAAGAGAACAGGTGTACTGATTCTTAAACAAAATTGACTCTAAACCAACAATGGTAAAGACAAATATGGGCATTATATAATGGTAAGGGAGCAATTTGCCAATACATAACAACCCAAAATACCCTAACCGAGGAATCCCCAAATACATAAAACAAAATCTATAACAGCTAAGCAAGGAAATAAATAATAGCATTGTAACTACAGGGGATTTCAACACTGCGCTATCAGAACTTGATAGACAATCACGGCAGAGAGTGAATGAACACCAGGCTTAAATGAGACTCTAGAAAAAGAATAGCCCTAACAAATATCAACAGAACATTCAACCCTCAAAACTACTGAATATACGTTCTTCTCATCAGCACAGGGAACATTCTCCAAGACTAATCATATCTTAGGTCACAAAACATGTCTCAACAAATTCGACAAAATAGAAATCATACCACATACCTTCTCAGACCATAATAAAGTTAGAAATCAATTCCAAGAATAACACTCAACTCTATACAAAGTCATGGAAATTAAACAACCTGCTACTGAACAATTATTGGATCATTAATGACATTAGGATGGAAATCAAAAGATTCCTTGAATTGTATGACAAAAAGGACAGAAGCTTTCAAAATCTATGGGATTGGTTGGGTGCGGTGGCTCATGTCTGTAATCCTAGCACTGTGGAAGGCTGAGGTGGGTGGATTGCTCGAGCTCATTAGTTTGAGACTAGCCTGAGAAGAGTGAGATTCTGTCTCTACTTAAAAATGAAAAACTGAGGCAAGAGGATCACCTGAGCCCAAGAGTGTGAGGTTGCTGTGAACTATGATGCCATAGCATTCCACCAAGAGTGACAAAGTGAGACTGTGTCTCAAAAAAAAAAAAAAAATCTGGTTCCAAAAAATTCATAGCCTTAAATACCTAAATCCAAAACAAATTAACAACCTAATATCATATCTCAAGGAATTAGAAAAGGATGAGCAAACCAAACTCAAAGCCAGCAGAGGAAAACAAATAGCAAAGGTCAGAGGAAAACTAAATGAAATCAAACATTTAAAAAATAATACAAAAGGTCAGTGGAACAAAAAGTTGATTCTTTGAAGTGATAAATAAGATTAGTAGACGTCTTGCTAGATTAACCAGGAACAGAAAAGGATGCAAATAAGCTCAATCAGAAATGAAAGAAGGGATATAACAACTGATAAAATTGATATAAAAAATATTATCTATGAATACTACAAAAATCTCTGTACATATAAACTAGAATATAGAGGTTAAAATTCGCAACCTCCCAGAACTCAATCAGGAAGAAACAGAACTAACAGACCAACTGTGACCAACAACAGAATAAGTTCCAGACCAGATGGATTCACAGCTGAATTCTACCAGACTTAACAAAGAATAACTGGTATCCATATTGTACAAATTATTCCACAATATTGAGGAGAGAATCACCCCCCATTCATTCTATAAAGCCAGCATCACCTTGATACTAAAGCCAGGTAAAGTTACACAAAAAAAGAAAACTATGAAAAAAAAACAATATCCCTAGGAATGTAGAGGCAAAAGTCCTCAAACCAAATTCAACAGCACATCAAAAAATAATCTTCCAGAACTAAGTAGGCTTCATCCCAGGGATGGTTCAACATACATAAAACAATAAATATGATTCACCACATAAATAAAAGCAAAAACAAGGACCACATGATCATCTCAATAGATGTTGAAATACTTATTCAACAAGGCTCGGCGCCTGTGGCTCAATCGGCTAGGGCGTCAGCCACATACACCTAAGGTGGTGGGTTTGAATCCCCAGCCCGGGCCCGCCAAACAACAATGATGGCTGCAACCAAAAAATGGCCAGGTGTTGTGGCAGGCGCCTGTGGTCCCAGCTACTTGGGAGGCGGAGGCAGGAGAC
>CAUYQV010067335.1:0-26695 GCA_963574575.1 Galagoides demidoff
CGAGGTAAATATGCCTGGGTTTACTCATTCAGCCTGCAAAAACACGCCCATGAAATATGTTTCTGAGATGAAGTGAAATTAAAAGGCTATAATGCTCCAGCTCCATCCAGGTAAACATAAAAGATGTAAAGATTCTTCTTATTAAAGTATCTCAAGAATGGACACAAAAGTATCCAATGTAGTCAATACTACTATGAAATCAGTATATAATGACCTACACATTCATAAGAATGGCAAAACATAGCTATAGTCCAGAGAGGAGGGAATAGGAGAGAGGGGAGGCGATGGGGGAAGCTGGGAGGAGGGAGGATTTTGGGGGGGATCCAACCTAATGTGCATAATGCAATGATACATTTCTATGCTATTAAGAATAGAGTATGAAGGTTTTTGCCACAAACAAATAAGTAAACAAGGAGAGGGTTATGTTAAACAGTTAGATATAAGCATTCCACATTGTATATCAAATCAGCACATTGTACACAGTTATGATTTAATAAAGAATTTTTAAAAATTGAAAGCATAACATCTCTACAAGGAATGCTCACAAGAGGCTTAATTTTCAAGGGTTTATCTTGATTTCTGTTGGGGAGAAGCTAGGGCCTGAGGTTAGAGGGTAGGTCCCCAAATCAGTATTTACGCTCCTTATCAATTCAGTCATCTTGGGCAAGTTGCTTGATCTCTGCACTCTTTCAGTGATAAATGAAAACCCATTGTCCAATATAATTTATGGATTATAGGAACAATCACATGTAGCAAAACATGAAGACACTTTTGAAGGTTCGGCATGAATACCTATAATTTTATTTCATCATTGAGCTATATTGCTATATGGGTATTTTGAAACATCAGGGGTTAGGGTCAGTAACTATAGCTACAATGACAAGGTGAGTATGTGAGTTCTTCCTTGCTCTTTAATGATGAGAAGAGAGAAATTAAGGATAGACATTTTGTAGTTTATTTTTCCCCCATTCCCAATTTTCACAAGGAGCCAATACCATCCTTTAGCAGAGTAATAAAAAGAAAGTCAACATGACATTCACAATTTACTCGGCAAGCCAAAGTACCTTCCTGGGGGGCTTTCAATAATGAAATACTGTCACTCACTTCATCCATCTCAAAATCAAATTGAAGGCCTAAGGGAAAATCTCCCTAAAGGATTAACATTTGTCATGTTGCAGATATGTATAATACAATAATTCTTCAAGGAGAGGCATTTTTTTTTCCTTGAGTGTCATAAAAAGGGGAAGAGGGTAAAATAGTGAATTGAAATGAACCTGAAAAGTCCCAATTTGGCATCTTCCAATTTACATTTTCTGAAGTCTGTTTATAATATTTTCTAAACCCTTACTGCAAAATAATTGTTTTCTTTTGTGTGGTGGTACTGCTTCGTTTATTGATTCTTTTCTTGCTAGTGACAGTTGAAAGCAGATTACAAAACAGGTGCTCTTGGAGTTGTGAGTTGTTCTTTTTTTTTTTTTTTTTTTTTTTTTGAGTGAGTCACACAGAGTTGTAGCCACAATAATTGTTGGCTAGGTACCTGCCAAAACCACGTGGCCAGCAATAGTGGCAGACATGAATGAATGCTCTGTACTATTTCATTCAATCCTTTGTAAGGATTTTAATCAAATAAAAGGGCCCTTTGAATGACAGTCATTCATATTCTTCAGAGAGCAAGGTAGTATTCGTGTTTAAAAAAATGTTTTAAAATGAGTTAACTTGTTGCTGACAGTCTTGGAGGATCTCACAGTAACATAGAGAGGATGGGAGGCTGCTGTTTTGTTGTTGTTATTTGTTTTGTTTTTATTCTAGATGTGCCCACAATAGATCTTTGAAGAAAGTTCCCATTTCTGGTTAGGCAAGGTGGCCAAAAATGGGAACTTCTGGCTCACACCTGTAAGCATCCAAGAGGCTGAAGTAGGAGCATCTTTTGAGTTCAAGACCAGCTTGAGTTCAAGACCAGCCTGAGCTAGACTGAGACTCCATCTGTACTGAAAATAGAAAAATTAACCGGACATTGTGGTGGGAACCTGCAGTCCCAACTAAGTGGGAGGCTGAGGCTGGGGGTTTGCTTGAACCCAGGAGTTTGAGGTTGCTGTGAGCCAGGTTGAGGTCACTGTGCTATAGCCTGGGCAACAGAATGAGATTCTTACTCAAAAAATAAAAAGAAAAAAGAAAAGAAAAGAAAGAAAGAGATCTCTCATTTCTGAAATGTTAGTGGTTCCACAGGGCACAGAACATGCACAGATCCTACCCTTGAGAAGCTTATAGATATTACAGAATTCTCTTGGTTAACTCATGTTTATATATCACATAATACTAGGCTTAGGACAAAGATGTATGTGTCCAGCTTTGGCATTTTACTGAGTGCTAGTTTCATTGGATGGAAAGAAGAGAACAAAATACATGTTTAAAATACAAAGTACATTTTTCAGCTTTTTTTGGTTAATTTTGTACGTTGCCTAAGTTGTATTGCACTCCTTCACATGCATTTACCATACCCTTCTCTAGAGAGGGTACAGTCTAAAAATATCTCCTCCCCTCTGACCTGTGTCTTCTTCCTCCTGTAGTCCCAGCTCAAACTCTCTTCCCGTCTCAACAATCAAAATTCTAAATTCCATTTAGTATACTTATTCTTGCTTACATTTAGGTGTTAAAAATTTTTTAAAAATCAGTGATAGAAAGGGTTCATAATGAGAGAGCCCCCTTGCCCATCCATCTGTTCTAGCCCAGCTCCTCAGAGGCAGCCAATTTTTATTCTTGAATACTTAGTAATTATTAGTTTTAGCATGTCTGAGGTATTTCTTCCCTCATTTGCTCACTCAAAAATATTACATGGATCACAATTACATGACTGTTATCATGCTAGGTACTGATGGCTTGCCCTGGAAATAGAGCACAGACAGAGGGTGGCTACATGCATAGAGCTCTCCTTTCGAAGCTGCCCACTTTAAGAGACAGATCTTTACCCCAGTTCATCAGGAAGTGTTACTTTTGCACAGTGTAGCACCAGAAAAATAAAATTAAAAACACAAAGCACATTGAACAAATATAACATCTTTGTCAAACTGCTATACAAGTTTTTGAATCATTATTGTCTTTTTTTTTTTTTTTAAATCAGGGACCGGCAACCTGATATTTCCTTACTGCAGAAGTAGGACTATGTTTGAGAAACATTTGTGTAGGTTATGAGATACAAATGTGAGAGGCCTGATTTCCCTCTAATTCCTCTCACCAATTAGGATAGAAGATAAGTCTCCAACTACTACCTTCATTACACAACACACACACACACACCATTCACATATACTCGCATGCAGATTGTACACATCTGCTGTGGAATCCTGTAAGGTGACCTCCCAAAGGACTGTAACAAACTGGTCAACATCAGGAGGTGGTCAACATTAGGAACTAGGCCTAATGTACTGACATGTACATAGGGTGTGTGTCCAGGCTATGCAAATTAAGTCACCTTAAGGAGGTGGCTAATGTTGGGAAGTGGTCAATTTGGGAGGTTATACACTGTATAGTACCGCCTATATTTCTTATTGAATTAATTTTATAATACCTCTTTTCTTCTTTTATGCGTTGGCATATTGACGTCTTGAATTCTCAAAAACCCTGTAGTTCTCTACTTCTCCCTTCTGATTTTGTCAGTTGCATTTTTTTTATTTTTAAGGATGATGCTCTGGTCTGCTTGATAATGATAGAGTTTTCTGTACTTTTTCTGTATTTTTCTAACAGAGATGAATTACTAAGCAGTGGTTTGTTGTTAGTAGTAGATAAATGATGTTTATGGTAAAGTCAAATAGGTTTCTAGGATTGTATTTCCTTTCCTGCAGTTCCAATACATGACCCTGGGGACAGTCACTGGAGACAGTTAGTTGCAAGCCATACAGGTTTTTGGATCCTTCTTTCATTGCATCAAAGACTGTTGGCTTTACTTTAATTGAGAGACCCATTTCCTGCTCTTTCCTTTTATGTGTTTGCTGGTTTCCTTTGAGTATTATTTTCTTTTTCTCTTTTACTTTTCATTCCTTTATTCACTGTGCTCCTAGATATCTCCAGCATTGGTTATGTTATTTTATTGTAGTTCTTCCTTTCCTATTCTGAAATATATGTTTCATAGAGGCCTCTGAATTTGTGTTCTAATTAAGATCAAATAATTTCCAGAATTATTGATAGTGGTCACTATGAAATTTCTTCACCAACCTCAGTTATGATAACCCACATACACGCATATGTGTATTGCGCTATTGCAACAGCTATTCTCAGTTAACTATACATCTTCAACTACTTTCGTTCAGAAAGTGCGTTTGAAACAAGAATGTACTAACCCTTTGCAATGGCAACGTCTTCAATTCACGTTTTAGGAATGCCAAAGTTGAAGTACATGTTCAATATTATTTTTCCTCAGAATTTCATAACTCCTTTTCTATTGGTGGTTCATGGGCAATGAAGAGAGAAACTTTTAGTTAACTCTATTTAATAATTTACACCTTTCGTTCTTACTCATGATTTTAGTAATTACCTATGGATTTTATTTTTTTGTGAAGTTTAGCTTTCAATGTTATTGATGAGACATCTTATAGCAAAATAGTTCTCACTTTCCTCTCCTCTAGAAGGTTTTAGGACATTATTTTATTTTATTACACAGTTGACCCTTGAACAACATGGGAGTTAGGGGTGCTGATCCCCCACACAGTTAAAAATTCATGCATCACTTCTGACTTCCCCAAAACTTAACTACTAATAGCTCACTATGGCCTGGAAGGCTTACTGAAAACAGTTCTTCATGCATATTTTTCATATCATATATTATTAATATATACTGCATTTTTACAATAAAGTAAGCTAGAGAAAATGAAATATTTTAAGACAATCGGAAGGAAAGGAAAATACATTTACTGTTCATTCAGTGGAAGTAAAACATCATAAAGGTCTCCACCCGCATTTTTTGTGGAGAAGGAGGGATAAGTTTTGAGGAAGAGGAGGGATAAGTTTTATTGTTGTAGGAGAGGCAGAAGCAGAAGAAAGTCTGGGTATCAGTGGACCTATGCAGTTCAAACTTGGATTGTTCAAAGGTCAGCCAACTTTCCTAAAAATATGATTAAGTGTCGATTTTTTAAAAAATCTCTTACTATACTTGGCATTCAGCCTTTCCAGTTTGAAGGGTTATAAAAATGTTTTCTCAACTGAGGAAATATGCACAGTCACACATGAATTATGGTTACATGTGAGTTATTATAACCACACAGGAATTATTAATATTGTGGAGTGATTCCCTCATCTGTATCTTTTCTTTTGTCTATACTCTGTCCTCTTTGAACTCCCACATCAGAATCATTCTTAATCTTTGAGTCTCTTTTTCTCTCATATTATTTTTTTCATTCTTTGTCTTTTCCAAACTATTTTTGCAAAACTATTCCTTGCTGAGTGTTTTCACTGAAATTTCTGTTCTTTTAGATTGTGTTCAGCTAATTAAAAAAATTGTTATGGGTACATAATAGTTTTAAGTTTTTATAGGGGACATATGATGTTTTGATATAGACGTATAATGTGAATTAATCTAATCAGGGTAATTGTGGTATCCATAACCTCACATGTTTATCATTTCTTTATGTTAGGAATATCCCAATTCCACTATTTTAGTTATTCAAAGGATATACTAACTTATTATTGATTACAGTCATTTTATTGTGCTATCAAATATTGTTCAGTCTATCTAACAATATTTTTACACACATTAACCAATCCTACTTGATTTCCAGTGCCCATTATCCTTTACAGCCTCTGGTAACCATCAGTTTATCTTCTGTCTCCATGAGGTCAATGATTTTAGTACTTAGCTCACGTATATCAGCGAGAACATGTGAGATTTATCTTTCTGTGCTTGACTTATTTCACTTAACATAATGTTCTCCGGTTTTATCCATGTTGTTGCAATTCTTTTTTGTAACTATATAATATTCCATTCTGTATATATACCACAATTTCTTTGTCCATCCATACATACATACATCATCCATCCATCCATCCACTCATAGACATTTAAGTAGATTCCAAATCTTTGCTATTGTGAATAGTGCTGCAATAAAGAGGGGAGTACAGATATCTTTTTAATAGACTGAATTCTCATTTTTATGGATATATGCCCAGCAGTGAAATTGCTGGGTCATGTGGTAGTTCTATTTTTAATTTTTTGAGGAACCTCCATTTCGTTCTCCATAGTGGTTGCACTAATTTACAATTCCACCAACAGTGTTTGGAAGTTCTTCTTTCTCTACATCCTTGCCAGCATAGATTGCCTGTCATTTTGATAAAATCCAATTCAATTTGGGTGGGATGATGTCTCATGTTAGTTTTAACTTGCCTTTCTCTAATGACTAATGATGTTGAACTTTTTTTCATACACCTATTGTTTGTATGTCTTCTTTTGAAAAATATCTATTCAGACCTTTTCCTTTTTTTAATAGATATATTCAGACCTTTTCCCATTTTTTAATAGAAGTATTTAATTTTTTCACATTGAGATGTTGGAGCACCTTTTGTATTTTGGTTATTTTCAAATAGATAGTTTGCAAATATGGTTTTCCATTCTGTTGGTTATCTCCTTTGATGTTTGTTTTCTTTACTGTGCAGAAACATTTTAGTTGGATGTGATACATTTGTCCAATTTTGCTTTGATTCCTGTGCTTTATGGATATTATTCAAGAAGTCATTGCCCAGATCAGTAGCGCGAAGCAGTCTGCCAATGTTTTCTTTTAGAAGTTTTGTAGATTCAAGTCATAGATTTAAGTGTTTAACTCATTTTTATTTGACTTTTTTATATGGCAAGAGATAAGGGTATAGTTGCATTATTCTGCACATGGATATCTAGTTTTCCCAGCACCACTTGTTGAAGAGACTTTCCGTTTCCCACTGTATGTTCCTGGCACCTTTGTTGAGATAAGTCCATTATAGACGTGTGAATTTATTTCTGGGTTCTCTAATCAGTTCCATTTGTCCATATGTCTTTTTTAATGGCAATACCATTCTGTTTTGTTTATTATAATATAATTTGAAGCCAGGTATTGTGATTTCTCCAGTTTTGTTCTTTTTCTCAGAATGGATTTGACTATTCCAGGTCTCTTGTGATTCCATATAAATTTTGGAAATACTTTTGTAATATAAGAAGCCAGGTATTGTGTTTTCTCCAGTTTTGGTCTTTTTCTTAGTATGGATTTGACTATTCTAGGTCTCTTGTGATTCCATATAAATAGAAATACTTTTTCTATTTCTATGAAGAATGTCATTGGTACATTTATGGTTATTGATTGGGTCTGTGACTTGGTATGGATAATACAGACATTTTCATAATATTGATTCATCCCATTCATAAGCATAGAATATTTTTCCATTTAGGTGTGTCCCTTTTAATTTTTTTCATTAGTGTTTTACTGTTTTCATTATAGAGATTTTTCACTTTTGGTTAAGTTAATTCTTAGGTATTTTATTTTATTTGTAGCTATTGTAATGGGCTAATTTTATTGATTTCTTTTTTCAGATTGTTTACTGTTGGTAAATGGAAATGCTACTGATTTTTTGCATGCGAATTTTGCATTCTGTGACTTAACTAAATTTATTTATCAGTTTTAATAGTTGTGTGTATGTGTGTGTGTGTGTGTATCTGTGTAATCTTTAGGTTTCTCTACATATAAGATAATGTCATCTGCAAATAAGGATAATTTGACTTCTTCCTTTCCAATTTGGATACCCTTTATTTCTTTCTCTCATTTGATTGCTCTAGCTAGAATGTCCAGTACTAGAAAGGCTTTTGGGTTTTCCCTATTCAGTGTGATAGTTGTTGTGGGTCTGTCAGAGATGACTTTTATTGTATTGAGGTAGGTCCTTCTATACCCAATGATTTGACTTAGATTCTCCTCTTGTGCTGTACTACTGTTCAATGGGCATTGGCAAATATTTAATGTCACATTTCCACAATTATAATATTATATACAGAGTTTTACCTTCCTGAAAATATTTTGTGCAGTAAAACTCTTCTATTCTCCCCATTTGCTTTCTCTCTGCTGATAAAAGTCTTGCATTCTTCTATCATAGCATCTTCTCTTTAGTGATTTCCTTAAAATATAGACTGAACTTCACACATTCACTTATATTGTAGTGAGGGAATAGAAGATATGCCAGGATTTTGGATATGGAAGAGCACATAGACTGATTCACACTAGTGTATGAATGCAGAAACACTGTAATTTCTAGAAGAATGTATTTAATCTGGATCCCAAAACCAACAGCACATTTTTCAATTTATATAGGATAGATCAGCTACCTCCTCAGCTATAGCCCCACATATCACTAAACTGTGACTTTTGCTTCAAAACTTTGTTGACATCTCTCATCTACCGAAGGACTATGTTCCCATTAAATGTTACTTATGTGAATTTATAATTTTTAAATTATTTTTGTAATCTCCAATGACTCTTGGTTAACCATGAAAGACTATCACAGAGTAGCAAGCAAAGTACATAAGTAACAATTTCTATACCAATGGATTTGGTACCTAGCACTTAACATAAACTATCTTGCATTACAAATATTTTTACTACCATCATCTATTTTCTGCATGAATTCAAGAATAAAAGCTCTTATAAATCAAGAGTATATGGCTCTGTATTCAGATTATATGTGCGTCATTTGGTAAAAGTACAAAAATATTGAGAGTTTTCATCAAACAACTTTGGCTTCTTTATTTCTTAGAAGTATGCCATTATGCTGAACTAACAAGTTTAAATAAACAATTTATTAAAATTAATTATCTACATTTTTTAAATGGGAAAGAACAATATAATTATAAGAATTTAACTGTTGGTCTTATCAGAGTTCTGATATAGATGATGAATGTTTTTTTTCTCTTCCTGCTTTTGAGATTTTCTCTTTGCTATTCAACCCTTTTTTTTTTTTTTGAGACAGAGTCTCACTTGGTACCCTCAGTAGAGTGCTGTGACATCACAGCTCACAGCAACCTCAAAATCTCAGGCTTAAGCAATTCTCATGCCTCAGCCTCCCAAGTAGCAGGGACTATAGGTGCCTGCAACAATACCGGGATATTTTTTGATTTAGGTTATCATTGCTGTTTAGTAGGCTCAGGCCAGGCTCGAACCCGCCAGCCTCAGTGTATGTAGCCAGTACCCCATTCACTGAGCTACAGGCGCAGAGCCACTATTCAACATTTTGACTAAAATATATCTTGGTGTAGATGTCTTTGTATTTCTTTCTTAGAATTCAATAAGCCTCCTGGTTGTAAAGATTAATGACTCTACAAATTTCATAAGTTTTTAGGCATTATTTCCTGAAATATATTAAGAAGCAATTTTAATTTTGGTGTTTCTTTCCTCCTCTTCTGCAATCCCCATGATACATATGTTGATGAACTTAGTAGTATTCCAAATTTCTCTGAGGCTTTCTTTATTTTTCTTTAGTTATTCTTCTTTCTGTTCTTCAGATCACTTAATATCTATCTGCCTATCTTCAAATTTACTGATTTACTCTTTTGCCAGCTCAGATCTACTATTGAGCCCTCTAGTAAAATTTACACTGTGGTTATTGTACATTTCTCCTCCAGAATTTTCATTTCTTCCCTTTTGTTATTTATATCTCTTAATTGCTATTCTGTTTTATGAGGATGTTGTCATCATCTTAATTTAATTCTTCAAACATGATTTTCTTTTGTTCTTTAAGTATGGATACAAGAGCTTCTCTGAGTGAATCTCTATTGCATCCATTTTTTCCTAAGGTATGGGTCACACTCTCCTGTTTCTTTGTATAGCATTTTAATTTTTGTTGAAAAGTAGACTTATTAAATAACAGAACATAGCCAATCTGGAAATCAAGTCCCCCCCTTGCCAGTACATCCCCCTGCTGAAAGCTTGATGATATGTGTCTAGCGACTTAGGTAGACTAAATTCAGTGAAGTCTATGTCCCTACAGTTGTAGTCTCTGATGTCAGTCTTAGAGTGGGCACTGCTTGGGTATGTATAGTTTATCTGATCATCAGAGATGACCGTGGTCTTAGCCAGACTGTTTTTGATTGTCTCTTCTTGAACTGTCCATTAAGCTTTTTGTTAGATTTCCAGTTGTTAGCCCATATTAATTGTCAGCAAATTACTTTATCTTTTTATTTATTTTTTGACAACATGCAGGGATATATGTTACTTCAGAATCTGATCCAATTAAAGTGGGAACAGTTGCATGAGCAGTATGCTGCCTGTGTCTGAGGCTTGTTCCTTTTCCTGGAAGGCTCTTAGATATATCTTTCTCTAGTTCTCTCTGCTAAAATTCTATCTACTTTAAAGCACTGGCTATCTGGTCTCCTATGTATTTGTCTTATTGGAAACCATTTATTTAGTTTATCTAAAATTTCTATAATATATCTAGAAGCAATACTTGGAATGGTCCTAGAAATTTCAGGAAGAAATTAGTTATAATTATTTTAATAGGGTATGAGCAAAAAAGGATATGGTTAAACAATATGTAAAGAGTAGATTACATATTTCAACCACTCTTTGCGATTAAAGAAGGTCATTTGAACAAAATATGCTTTAGTACAGTCCCAAGAATTTATGCCAGTGTTTTTCAACCTTTTTTTATCTCACAGTACGCTTGAATCTATCAACTTCTGTAGCACACTTAAATTATGTTTATCAAGGAAAAGAGTAAAAAGAAAAAGAATATACTTACCGTGCTTTGAACTTTTTTCAAAAATGATTTCATTAATAATCTTTAAAAATTTCATGGCACACTTAAGGTCCCTTCATGGCATACCAGCTGAAAATTACTGGCTTGTGCTGTGTAGAGGGCACAGATTACAGTCAGTCTTGGATGGCATTGAATGTACTTAACCCATTAACACTTCAAGAAAAAAGATACATTAGGAATTCATAATATTTTCATCCATTTTGATTGCAATTCTTTAGATGTGATCATTTGTTATTTCAAATACCCAAATGCTTTTACAATTGTTAATAGTTTCAATTTGTTATTTTTTATTCCAGCATCATCCTCTTTCTTATCAGTTTGATAGACTTATGATCCTGAGTTTTTTTTCTTCTCTAATTATTACCTATGACTTAGCATATAAAAAGTTGATTTTCCCCTCACCACGGCCTCTTCTCCATTTTTCTGATAGCATTCACCTGCTATCCTTGTGACAGTTGAAACTGGAAAATCTCTTCAGTGACGATTATGTAGTTGATTGGATTTGGATTACTTGGGACTCAGCTCTGGCATTTTCAGAGCCCCCACTGGTCTTCCTCACATCCTGCTCCCTCAGGCAGTCACAGTTATTGATTCCACAATACCTCCTTCTATGGATTAAGATCAATACTTGATTCTTCATCACAAATCCTGCCTCTCTGCTAACGCCTATTGACCACAGCCTTCACATGCCACAATGCGACAGTCTTGCTCCTTCTATTTACCTTTGAACACACTAAATAAATGCATTTGTTTTTTGTAGTTCCTTTGCCTACTCTCAGTAGAATTCTCAATCATGTTCTAGCTATCACTTGTCTGAATGTATTGAAATGTGAGGTGGGCGGTTAGGCTACAACAACCTCTCAAAGAACAGTTCTCTCTAGATTTATAACAACTGGAGAAAATACTTCTTTCCACATTGTAAGATGCAGAAAAGAAAAAGGACTTTAGATGCCCATAAGTCCTCAAATGATCGGAAACAAAGCTTTAAGACTAAGTGGGTCTAAAGTACAACTTTTGATATGTCATATTAAAATTCAGTTTTGTATCTGAAAAAAATTTTGTTATGCCTCAAACAGTGAGGTCAAGGCAATTACTAGCTTAATTACTTTATTATACATACTATCTAAGCTACACTATATAAACTGACTTTCAGAAAACCCTCTTCAATAATTACTTCCCACTCTTTTATTCAATTTGCCTGAATCCCTACATGACACTATATTTTCTTCATGCTAGCATGCCATGTGACTGTCCCGCTTAAAGTTTCCCAGGGAAAACCTTCACCCAGTTTCTCAAATTTTATATTATCTGCACTTCCTGCTGAAGACCCTGTTATTACTTGATCACTTGTCAGATTCAGTTTAAAATTCAGTTCACAGTAAGTCTGTGGGCTTCCAAAACATAAATTTATGTGTAGAGAAAGAACTAGAGCAAGATTACTCTTTTTACCACAAGAAAATTTTGCCACTTATAGAAATGGGTGCATAAATAAAAAGTAAATAAACTGAATATATATGAATTCGTAGTTGTCTTTGGAAAGAATTGACCTCCCAGTCGTAATCCTACTCATGACAAAGCTGCTTGTAACACTGAGATTTTGCCGGCAAACAAGCTACCAGTTTATCCTGTAATTGAATCGCAGGATTAGTAGGCTAGGAAATCCACTTCAGGTTTCCTTGTTAATGTCCTATGGAGGCTTCACAACCTCCTGCTGGTACCATTCTCAACATAAGTAGAAGGGCAAATCATCTGCTAGAGACATTTCCTCCTCTCTCCCAACACACACACTTGCCAGAGGAGATAAGCCTCATGTTTAATCTTTGCCCAGGCTGTAATTTAATCATTCTAAAGAGTTCTTCCTGGAATCACTTCTAACTTCTCTTCTTGGAGTCTCTGTCTACACTTGGAGGATAACTTACTTCTTGGGTTTCTGATAAGATAGAAAATCTTTTAAACCTATTTAAAATCTATTTTCTCTGGGTAATCAAAGGATTAAATGGTTTTGAAGCTGGTCTTAATCCTTCCTTTCCCAACATTTACCTGATTCCTATTGCTGGTGTCCAGTAAGCCAGCAGAGAAGGGCTAGGTGAGAGGATGTGCCCCAATCAAAAACCACGTGGTAAACTGTTTAAAACCTATAGGTAAACTCGACCACACACAGTCACATTTTAAATCACTGCACCAAATCACTAAAACTGAGCATTTTAAATTATATGACCAACAAATTGCATTAGCCTTTATTCCACACAGGGCCTCTCAGCTCCAACATGAGAAAACAGTTTGGTAACCAAACGGAGATTGTAGCATTCCAGAGTCCTGTTTGCTTTGGAACTCTACTCAGGCATTACCATTATGAACAGTGTAGGAGACTGACAGACAGCTATTGATGAGAATGGAGCCTGGCATCAATATTTATCTATAATGACGAGGCAAGAACTATAGTGCAGATATAGAGGCAATTAAATTGGGTTGCATTCATTCATTGGAATGTTATTACTACACCTTGGAACCTGGTTTCATTTAATGCACTACATATGCCTACTTAGGATCAAACACATATGCCTGGTAATGCAGTTGTCACTGGGGTCATTATGACTATTGTACAGTTTTCATTTGCTTTTATCCTCAGTTTTACAGTTTGCTTTAAGATCCACCATAGTTTAGTGGTTAAAGATGGAAACCATTAGTAATATTAAATATAAGAAGTGAATGATGAACATAAAGTTGTTAATTTTGCAAACATGTCTCAAGATGGTCTAAGGACACAATAGTTTTGTTTATGTGAGCAAGTTCATTTTCTATCTCAGGATAACTCCAGTACTACAAAAATCATGTTGTATAATGGACATGGAGATAATTACATCCATTTTTGTTTTTAGTGAGAACACAATTATCCACACCCATAACATGTTATTTCTAAGCGCTGCAAGCATCAATCAAAAAACGTTTCTTTTTTATGATTTATAAAAAGAACTTCAAAAGTTAGAAAAGAACTCAAAAAACTAAAAGCAGTTTTTGCCTGTCAAATTAATGTTCAATCTATATTCTAACATAAGCTTGAATCTGACAAGTGAAATAGCATTTTATCTTAAATTTATGTCTTGACAATGCATGCTCTCAGAAAAATAATTTTAAGTGGTTAAATTATTTTTCTGAGATTAAAGAGCACATGCCACTTTTCATATAAAGGAAAATAGGCATTTTTTGCCTTGCATTAAGGACATTAATAATAATTTTATTTAAGTGAACTTTATAGAATAATTAATAACATATTTTATTTTAAATATGATTTATATACTGAAAAATATTTATATAAGACTAAGTTACATGTACTGTTTTAAAGCTTTAAAATTTAATAAAAATGAATCCATTTAACAAAATTATGAGGTAGGTATTATATTACCCCCACCTTATAGTTGAATGAAAATAAAACAAATAACAAAGAGTATTAATTTTTTTCCAATAATATTATTTTTAAAAAATGAGATGTTTATAAATCAGACCTATTAAACTGAGAGGGGTGTTGGAGTCAAAATTCTTAGGGAAAGCTGGATTCTAGAGTATCCTAAATACCCACTTAGGCCAGAAAATGTCATGATTTTGGATTCTCTAAACTTTGAAGCTGCAAATAAAATAGTGAGTAAACAGTAAAGCACCCAGATATCACACTCTATGCTTCCTCCTAGAATGTTAGATTCTAGTTGGCAGGTACCCTTAATTCCTTTTTGTAAGAATAAAAACCTGTCCTTTATTTCAATGGCCAAACATGAAATGTATAAGTATTGTCTTTAAGTAGAAGAAATATTTGAGAATTTCTCATGAGGGAATGGAATAACTGCCACGCTACTGAAGGATTTAACTGTTTCTGGAGCACACACTACATCCATGTCTAATAAAGGCCCCTATAGTGGGTCCACACTCACACAGAAAAATGAAGATGACATCTGCCACTACAGGACAATTCAAACTTTCAGTGCTCCACAATCCTGGGAGAGATTGTTTTCAATAAAACTATCATGTAGGCAACATAATGATTCAAAATAGGAATACTTCACCTCCTCCCCCAACACACAAGAAAAAGGAAGGAAGAAATATTTGCTCCCTCCTTTTACTTGTGTTTTACTGAATGAAAAGAGAGCAAACAAGACGTATAAGGGCTAACAATTAAATTTACAAACCCATCCTAGAAAAAGTGCTATATACCTCATTGCTGAATATCACTATGGTCACCTTTGAAGTCCTCCCCTTAAGAAGCTATGCTCCAACTCCAGTGCCTAGTCTATCCGGCAGAGCCATTTTGGAACTCTTTTTCTGGAATGGCCATCAGAATTGCTGTTATATTACACTTAATGTCCTGAGTGTCATCAAGATGTCTTCTTTTCAATATTTCCTTTACCTTTGTTTCAGAAAAGAAGTCATTAGAGTTGAGATCAGGTGTGTAGGGAGGGTTTTCTAATACAGTTATTTGTTAAATGGCTAAAAACTCCATCCAAGACATGTGAGCTGGTCCATTGCCATGATGGAAGAGCCACAACTTTCTTATGCTAAGATTTTTAGTTAGAAATTTCCTGTTTTCCTATTGGTGATTTCTTGGTTTGCTATGCTTCTCGCAGTCAGCTTACAATTTTGATGCACCATTCAATGAATTTTTGTAATGTTTTTGGCTCATTACTGGCTACCCTGACCTCTCTTCACCAGTGATGCTTTCTTTCCCCTCAGAAAAACATGTAATGCAATTGTACACTGCTATTTTCTTCATGCATTCATCACCCCATAAACTGGGACTAACATGTCCCTGATTTCACTTCCACTCTTGTCAAGTTTAACAAGAAATTTATTTATGGCTCTAATTCAAACACTGACATTCTCATGATAGTACACACAAGCACATAGGCACACAACAACAATGAATGCCACTCACCAAGACACTGCCCCATGTCAGTATGAACACAGCTGCAAGACACTGATATACCAACATTATGAGACTTTACTGAGCTGTTTGTATAGTGCCGTCAATGTGAGACCACAGTGGCAAGTTCACAGGCTTAACTATCAGACCTCATGTTACTACTAACGTCTAGAATCAAATGTTTACTTCACCATGTGAAGCAGATGTTTATTTCACCATGTGAAGAAGCATTGCACAACCCTGTTTGGTCATATCTTAATTCCTCCCATTGTCTAACTGCTATTTTATTTTATTTTTTTTTTGAGACGGAGTCTCAAGCTATCCCCCTGGGTAGAGTGCCATGGCATCACAGCTCACAGCAACCTCCAACTCCTGAGCTCAAGTGAGTCTCCTGCCTCCGCCTCCCAAGTAGCTGGGACCACAGGTGCCCGCCACAACGCCCGGCCATTTTTTGGTTGCAGCCATCATTGTTGTTTGGCGGGCCCAGGCTGGGGATTCGAACCCGCCACCTTAGGTGTACGTGACTGGTGCCTTAGCCGATTGAGCCACAGGCACCGAGCCAAGAAATGTTTTTTAAAAAAATTTTCAAAGAGAAAAACTACAGCTTGAATCTACATATAGAAAGGAGAAGTGTTAGTGCCTTAGCCGCTTGAGCCACAGGCGCCAAGCCAGTAACTGCTATTTTAGAAGTGCTATTTAACTTCAATACTTAATTTTTCTTTCACATAAAGATATGAAGAATTTACTTCCCCATCTTTTAAAGAGTCTATGGGGAAAAACAAAAATTTGAAAATTGCTGTCTTAAAGAAAACAAAATAATTTTTTAATCCATTCACGTTTTGATGGGCATTTGGGTTGCTTCCATGACTTAGCAATTGTGAATTGGGCTGTAATAAACATTCTGGTGCAAATATCTTCATTGTAAAATGATTTTTGATCATCTAGGTAGCTACCTAGTGGAGGAATTGCAGAATCGAATAGTAGATCAACTTTTAGTTCCTTGAGAATTCTCCAAACTTTTTTTAATAAAAGAGGATGGAGACTGTACAGCTTTTATATTTACCTGGATGGAACTGAAACACATTCTTTGTAGTAAAGTATCTCAAGAATGAAATAAAAAATGTCCAAGGCACTCAATACTATTATGAAACCAGCATATCATCACCTACACATCCATATGAATGTCAAGACACAACTATAGTCCAGAAAGAAGGAGGGGAGAGGAGGGAGAAGGGACGGAAGAGGTCGGATGGGAGAAGGGAGGGTATTTGGTGAGACCTCACTTATTGTGCACATCAGTGAAATTGCAATGGTGCATTTCAAATCTACTAAGAGTATAGTACAAATCTCTTACCACAGCAGATAAGTGAGATGATGGCTATGTCAGTCTGATTTAAGCATTCCACACTGTATATCAAATCAGCACATGGTACCCCATAATTGTACACAGTTGTAATTTAATAAAATAAAAAAAGAAAACAAAACAAGATGATCAATAGCACTAGTAAGTAGAAACACAGATTTTTCCTCAGGCCTATTAAGATAAGTTTCTGTTTTTAGTGGGAGTAGTTTGGAAATATTAAACTTGTATGGTGAGAGGAACATGTCATTTTTGTGTCTAATCAACCATCATAACCCACAAAATACATATAGGAAATATTTTTAAATTCAAATCTACTTAGTTTCCTTATATTAGAATATTTTGAATAGCAAGTCAGAATTCTCCTATGTATCTTATTTTTAGTGAAATTAGAAAGTCCTCATCCTCTAGGAATTTACAGGAAAATAGACACAAATCACAGAGATAGTTCATTCTAACCTTGGTCAAGTGTAGCAGATAATAAGTGATACATAGAAGACCTATGGCAGTCACGGTTTTAAATAGTAAATAATTACTGCAAAAATATCAAGTATATCAGACTTCTGGGAGAAGGAACTTGAGAATTTTGAAGCTCCTCTCACAAAAGACATTGAACTATTTGAACAGTTCCTTGAAAGACTGGAAGGAGTTGATGGGCAAATATGAAGAAAGGGTTATTTCATGAAAAGACAAAGAGAACAGAGCCAGAAGAGTGACGACATTGGTAACACATAATATCGTAATGTTAAATTACCTAAATTTGCTTTTAATAGCTAGGCATGAAGAGAATAAATGCTCATACATACCCTCTCCCACTGTCTCTTTGTTTCCCCTCATTCTGTTCTGTCTTTGTGCGTTTGGTGTGTGTGTTAGAATTTGTCTAGCTCAGTCATGTTGGAAATCAACTTACATTAATGACCACAATTCAGTTTGGATGTCAAAACAAATGACCCTCAGAATTCCCCTAAGTTAAGTTTCTTTCATGTTTCATCTCCTTAGTGTGGTCCGCCTATGCACAATTTGTTTCTCTGAGTGAACAATGAGCAGACCTGACAAGAAGTAGATCCACTAATCAGAGTGGACACGCTTCATTAACATCACCGCCACCACTATCGCACACAAAGGATGCCAGTGGGAAGTGGCAGGGAAGTACAGGATCAATGCCTGGAGTATATATTATGGATAAACATTCATTTGACTTTTATATGTAGAAATGCTTTAGTATCTGGCTTAGTTTTGTAAAGAATTTTAGTACCTATTTCTTCTAACATTACAGAAAACAGATAACATTATAGTCTTCAGCCAATACAAATGAAATTTTGTAGTAAATAGCACCATGGATAATATATGATAATTTTGGAATTGCTTATAATAAGTAGAAAAGAAATTCTGGAAGTCTTTGAGTCTTCGGCCTTACTCTGGAGAGTCTAAAAGTTAGCAAGATAGCTTTGAAGAGAAAAGATCCTGAGTTTAAATTTTGTTCTGATAAATTTTAGCTATATGTCATTGGATAACTTACTTCATTTTACTTATCTCTGCTTCTGCATTGAATTCCCATCTGAAAGGAGATTTTATTTTGTGTGTGTGAAACAGATAGAATTATAGAGAAGTATGAAGACACTGGCTAAAAATTTGTATACAGTAGCAACTTCAAAGGCAATGTGTGTGCACACATGTGTGCTCGAGGGCACACACATTCAACCATAACATATTTAGGACAGAAAGTGTAGGCAGAAACTGTATAGGAGAATTTGATTCAGGGCTTGACAAAGGCATTAAAAATATTCAGATTTAATGAACAAATAATGATTAAAATTAAATATGAATACAAGCTTTTCAAACTTTAGGTCATCTGCAGTTTTATCATTGACTGTCACAACTAAGTTATTACTATATCACTACATTAATCAAAATTCTTAATATGACCAAAAAAACCTGTTGTTACTAATCTTTCCAAATGACTCAATACAACTACCAAAGTAATACATTCTGAATGCCAACGATGTAAATCTCACTGAGAAAAAGTGTCTGTAATAGGAGGCCCCTTGTGTGTGCTATTGAGAAAAATGATTTTCATAAAACATACCCACTTGATTATTTGGCAGTCTCTTCAGGTCATCAGAAAGAATTTATTAGCTTCAATTTGCAATATGTGTCACTATTATATCAGTATATGTGAGCTAATTTGTTATAATAAAGACAATCTTAGAAAGCCTGAAGCTAGGTAGGGACAGATCACTGGAAGGAGATACACGAAAGGGACCACAGTGACAAAATAGAGAAAAAAAAACTGTAAAAGAGTAGTTTAATAAAGACTGTTCCAGTGCAGAGACAAATCATCCTGTTTAAACGTGGAGCCCCTTCGTGTCATATTGGACATACATTTGCATAAGCAATCTTTATTTTCAACAACGTAGCATTAACTTTTCAATTTACTATATTTGCTAAAACTTGAAAAGACAAAATCCTAAAGACAATCTCAGCTTCCAAGGTGCTGCACACTAACAGGTATGGAAAGTCATCAACAGTTAATTTGAAAATCAAGCTTCTGATTAGAAATGCAGGACCACCAGGGAAGAGATGTCACAACATAGTAAGTGATTAATTGCAGCTTGAATTACATTGACAGTAATTGATAGAGGACTTCACAGAAGAAAGAGGCTATCTGATGATCCTAAGTCATCCAGAGGTGACTCTGTGCCAAGTGCCTCTCGGTTAGAAAGGCTGGTGGAAGGAAAAAAGCACTCTAAAGGGCCTTTGAAAGCTTTATAAGATTAACGTAGAGAAAATTGGCACTTCCTGTGTGGTTGAAAGTATACTAGGTGACCTACATACATTTCTTTTAACTTCAGAACCCTGGGAATTAGGAGTTAGTACCAATTTTACAGATGAAAAACTGAGATTCTGGGAGTAGCAGTTGTGTGACAATTGAGTGTAGGATTTTAGTCACAGTGATGACTCCAATCTTGCTCATGTTCTATCACATCATCCTAGCATCTGGTGTACCTATTTATTTGGAAGAAACAGTAATGTGAAACAGGTGATAATGTCAGATCAATGAATTGTAACTATAATTACATCCACTTGTGATGGATTTTGATACTATCAATTTCAATCATTTGGAAATTTAGAACTTTTTTTTTGTCTGTTAGAGACGGAGTCTCACTTTGTCATGCTTGGTAGAGTACTGTGGTACATCGTGGTTCACACCAATCTCAAGCTCTTGGACTCAAGCAATCCTCTTGCCTCAGCCTCCCAAGCAGCTGAGACTACAGGGACCCACCACAACATCTGGCTACTACTACTTTTGGTAGAGATGGGTCTCGCTTCTGCTCAGGGTGGTTTCCAACTCCTCAGCTCCAGGGGTCCTCAACCTTTTTAAATGGGGGGCCAGTTCAGTGTCCCCCAGACCATTGGAGGGCTGGACTATGAGCCTTGGGACAAGTCGGCTGCTAAGCAGGACAGGCAACAGCGGCAAAAACACCCAGCAGGCTGGATAAATGTCCTAGGAGGGTTGCATGTGACCTGCAGGCTATAGTTTGAGGATGCCTGGTTAAGCAATGCAGCTACCTCTGAGAGTACTAGGATTATAAGCATGAGCCACTGCACCCAGCCAAAGTTTAGAATTTTCTATGTCCCTATTCTCGCCTCAACTGACTGAGTTAATTTCCTTTTTGGACACTGATTTCACTTTTGTTACAATCGCCTATATGTTCTACTCTAAGATTTAACCTTGTAGAGATGTATAAGAACTACTTTGTTTTGTTCCGTTTCCTACTGTGTCATTATTAACTATGAAATGATTTCATGCAAAATAAAATACTAAATTTTACTTTTTAAAAAATGTTTTGTTTAAGAGACTAGAATATATTTCTCTTTGGAGCTTTATTTAACTTCTGATACTATAAACAATATTTAATGTTCACGGGTTAATTTTTTTTTAATTTGATAGATGGATATTTTGATATTGTCAGCACTAGGAATTAGGATCAAAAATTTAATGTCCTCAAGATTCATCCACGTTGAGGACATTATTTCAAGTAAAATAAGCCAGTCCTGGGACAAATGCTGCATGATTATACTTATGTGAGTTATCTGAAATAGTCAACATTACAAAACAGAAAATAGAAGGCTAGTTGTCAGGGTCTGGGGTCAGAGACAAGAGGTGGCAGCTCATGAGTTTTAGTCATGCAATGAAAAAGTTCTAGAAATCTGCCAGACAATACTGTGCTTAAAATTTAACACTGTTGTATCTCATCTCACACTTAAATTTTTGTTAAACAAGTAGATCTCATTTCATATGTTTTTACCACAATGAAAAGATGAAAAATAAAAACTTAAATCAGAAAATTGTTCCTTTCATAAACTTATGTTCCAAATAGGATAGTCAGAAATAGCTTTAAAACATTCTTTGTTATCTTTGCAAGTTATCGACCTGATGAGTGTTTCAAAGCAATTTCAAGGAGATGAGCAGGATTTAACCTGAAATAAATATTAAACAGCATAAGAATTTAGGAATTAAAAGTTTATCTGTTCTATGGTCTGAAATTTATATTAAAGTCCATTTCTTCTTAAAATGTAGGAAGTCACCCTATCCAAATCAAAACTTTTCTTAAGCCCATCGGAGAGCTGAGTTCAGAAGGCATCCACCTGAACTGAATCCTAAAGAGTGATGAATCTATAACAGAGAGAGCAGATACCAAATTGTTTTCCTCATGGAGAAGAAAAAGAGAATAAGTTGCATACTGTAATAGTAGGGAAGGAACAAACTTCACAATTTTAATGATTTTTTAAAAATATGGTAGAATATGGGCTAGTTTAGAATAACTTGGAGCCCCAAACCCAATAGGTGTCTGTATTTGGTCCCAAACTATTTTCTACTAGATAGGCAAGGGAAAGTTTGGAACAGGGTAGACAAGACTAGGGAGAATTCTTCATAATACGTATGACCAAGACTAAAACTGTTCCCCACACCCTTCCCTTACATTCAGCAAAAGTTTTAAAGTGCTGGGGAAGGTACAGAAAACTGTGTCTCCTTGGGCGGATAAACTGCTTGCTAAAGAGGCAGGGAGGAGAAAATGCTGCTGGGTACCGTGAGCAGGGGTGAGAAATGCTCTTGGGCACAGGAATCTTCATGAAATAAAGAAAAAGTGTACTATGGCTTGGTGAGGGGTAGGAAAATCCCTTCTTTCAGAGCCACTCCCCTTCCCAAACATGAGGGAGACCTTGGTTGGAATACAGGGGAAGAGACATTGCCCAGGCTCACAGGACCTCTCTCAGACAGAAAGTGGTCCTGTAGAACCAGCAAGAGCATGTCACTTGGACACCTCACACAAAGAAGTCAGTGAAGGCAGGTTTATGCCGAGTTAGGGGCAGGGCAAAGAGAGCACCACAGTACATAGGTGCAAAGGCTAGGAGCTGAGGTGTAGAGTCAAAACTCTCAAAAAAGGTGCTAAGGACTTCCAGGCTCTACCCTGAGCACCATAAAGCTTCAGTCCACTGAACCAGAAGTTCAAAGTCTGTGATGGCCCACAGGTTACTGTAGCAATTACAAAAACCAAAATCAGCTAGAATTCTGACTAGAGAAACTCAAGTTCTTAATACAAAATAAGAGCCATGTCTATTTCCAGGTATAAATAACTTTAGTCTTTACTATTCTTAAAAACACAATGTCCAAAATTTCATAAAGATCACAAGAAAAAAGTCAATATAAAACAAAATTAGGTCCGCAGATTATAAGAAATTTGGAACAATTAGGAATTTTATCATAACTCTGATGCAAATATGAAGATCTAAGTGGAAAAGATAGAAAAATACAGGAAAATAGAACATTTGTGAGAAAACAGACTGAACAGTGAACCTGAACACAGGTTAGGCTTATAATTCAATGTGAGGAGGAACAACAAAAGAAACAAAGAAAATAAAGCAAAAATAAAGTGTGGGTAATATCAAATTGTATTAATTACCATTAAGGGAATTCTCAGAAGGAGAGAGAAAAAACAAGGAAAAGAAAAATTTGAAGAGAAAAGTGACTGAGAATTTTCTAAATTTAATGAAAGAAAAATGCCATATAAATATAAAAGAAAATAAAAGCCTAAAGTGGAATACATTATAAATATATATAAATAAACTGAAACAGGCAGAAAATAGCAAAAAAAAATTTTTTTAATTATGTCTTATTTTCTGTTGCTTATATCAGAATATCTAAAACTGAGTAATTTATAAGGAAAATAAGTTTATTTCTTACAATGTGGAATCTGGGGAGACCTAGGATATGGCTTGCTATCTAGTGAGGCCCTTCTTGCTAGTGGAGACTGTAGATTTCCATGTAGCACAGAGGCAAGAGGGCTAAGCATGTTAACTCAGGTCTCTCCCTCTTATAAAGCCACCACTTCCACTGCCATGGTAACTCCTTCATCTACTAACCCACCACACTATTAACCCTGTAATGAATTAATCCATTCATGAGGGCAGAGCCCTAACAATTGAATCATCTTTTAAAGACTCCTCATTTCAATATTGTCCCACATTGGTTATTAAATTTCAAACATGAAATTTGGGGAATACATTCAAACCATGGTAAAAGGGACAATAGAAAACATCTTATAAAATCATAGATTTAAATACAGATTAATAATTGCTTTAAGCACAATTTACATATATCTTAATTGATATAGTTTCAGACACAATTAAAAAAAATTCCATAATATGTCTTTAAAAGATTTTACTTTAAATGTAAAGGTATACATACATAAATAGATTCAAGTAGGAGGGCTGTACAGAAAGTATCTAGCCATTTCTGTCTCCATTTTTCATATTATATGACTGGATCCTTTCCAGATAGCCCTCATAGAAAGGCAGAGAATCTATACCATGCAAACTATAATACTACATGTATTAATACAATGACAAAGATAGCATGACTTATGTTAGTATCAGACAAAGTGGAATTCAAAATAAGAACTATTACAAAAATGTAGAAGGTTATATAATGATGTTATGTAGGGATAAGAAGAAAGAAGAGCAGATGACAGTAGGAAATTCCTTGTCTACAGAAGGAGGAAGAAATTGACTAGATGGGCCTCCCAAGGAAGAACAGAAGACTTGTCAAGGGGGCTTCCAAGGATTGCACACATGTTTGGCCTACAAAAGACTGACCAACAAGAATGAGGTAGAGAATCCTTGAAGTAGAGGTATGATCAAGGCCACAAAATAGGGTCTTGGAAACATGCACAGAGTTGAGGTGACAGTGTCCCTAAATGACCTCATTGACAGTTAAAAGTGCCATGACAGTTTTCAACTGCTAGAAGAACCCTTAGAAATTACCCTATGAGGTCAGGAAAGGGGAAGACTACCCATTCTGGGAACTCTCCATCCCTTTCCCAGAAAATTTAAGAATAGTTCATCCCCAGTTTAGCATATTACTAGGGATTAGCATAAAAGGATAGACTCTACCGCATGGGCGACTGTTCCTTATTGGAACAGAGCAGTCTATTCTCTACCAACTTGGAGAGTGTAGTGTCCTTTACTCTGTCTTTAAACTCAGGGTCTTCTCCACTCAGTGACCCGTTCTCTCTTTGGGACGTATTATGCTTTAATAAATCTTGGCACTTTGTCTGCTTACATCTGCTTGGTTTGCTCATTTGTTGCATTGACTCAATACCTTTTGAGAGAACATGGACCAGAGAACAACCAAAGAACCAGACCAGAGAACATGGACCTCATATCTGGTCCCCACAGCTGACACTGATAAAGCAGGAAATTCTTTCAGAAGATGTAGAGGTCAGTGCATACACCCCTTAAGCAGAAACAGAAACTAACAGCAACAACATAAGAAACTAAAAAATTCATAAATATAATTAGAAACCATCAATTTCCTTAAAATAATTGATATAAAAAGTTGATCAAAAATCAAGTAGGTATAACCCCTGAACAAGTTAATCTAGCAACATTACCTGATATTCATGAAACACTTCATTCAACAATAGCAGAAGACCTATTCTATTCAGGTCAACATGGTATAGTCACCATAACTGGCTATACTGCAAGTCATAAATAAACTTGAATAAATTTAGAAGGACTGATATACTAATTATAATTTTAGACTAATATAAAAGTAAACCAATAATCAACAGAATAGTACTTGTAAAATATTCAAATACTTAGAAATTGAAAAAAAATTACTTCTGAATATCCCAAAGCTCAAAGAGAAATCAAAAGGGGAAATAATGTAATATTATAAACTGAATATGAAAAAAATAAAATGAATATGAAAATGCAGCATAATAAATTGTGTGAAATGTAAATAAAACTGTACATAGAAGGAAATGTATACCATTAAATGTTTAAATCAGAAAGAAAGAGTTCAAAGCAGCCATTTGATCTTTGACTTTAAGCAACCAGAAAGAGAAGAGGATATTAAACTTAAAAGGATGACAAGCAAATATGAGATCAGAAATCAATTAAACAGAAAACAGACAAAGACAGTGAAGAAAATCAAATAAGAAAGTTGGTTTGTTTTTTTTTTTTGGAGACAGAGCCTCAAGCTATCCCCCTGGGTAGAGTGCAATGGCATCACAGCTCATACCAACCCCCAACTCCTGGGCTCAAGCGAGTCTCCTGCCTCTGCCTCCCAAATAGCTGGGACCACAGGCACCCACCACAACGCCCAGCCATTTTTTGGTTGCAGCCATCATTGTTGTTTGGCAGGCCCGGGCTGGGGATTCAAACCCGACACCTTAGGTGTACGTGGCTGGTGCCTTAGGTATATGGAATTTCATGGGAGCCCAAAGAAAACAATGTTGAAAGGTATACACTTGGAGTTTTTACAGTTCCTGTATTTGAAACTCATTACAAGGTCCTGAGTTCAAAACAGGGTGGTGCTAGCACGCCCAGACTTAGAGAGCAGTGGAAGAGAACACTGAGCCCAGAAATAAACCTGCTCCTGGCTGGTGCAATGATTTTCCAAGGGTGCCATGAGCGCCCCGTTCACGTGGGACAGTGCTTGGGAGGCTTGGCAGGGTGCAGATGTGCGTGGCTGTCCTGACCAAGGCAGTAATGTGGGTTCCAAAGGCTTGGAACTGTTTCCAACAGGGGTCAGGACACTTCCGGTGCACTCCAGTCCCTTCAGAATCCGCACAGAGACCCAGGACTGGCACAGAGGCCTTTGGTATGTTAGATTCTGAGGCCTCCTGAGGACTGGTTCTGGGCTGGAATCTGCCCCTTGCCCGATGTTCATGAGTCCCACTTGTCATCTGGGGAGGGAAGTGGCCGTGGCGTGTGCAGTGTGGAGCACACGGGCTCAGGTCCACACTGGGCCCGAGACTGTGTCCGGGTCTGACACACAGCAGCTCTGTGCTCTGCCTCTTTTAACTTTTCTGGGCCTCACGGTCCCCACCTGTCAAATGGGGCTGAGTCCTCAGCGACCACATAGGCTGCGGTGAGGATTACTGAGCTAATGGTTGGAGTGGGTGTAGGTAGCCGCCTGGGAGGTGGTGAGCGCTCGGTGTGGGTCAGTCCGTATCACATGAGGACAAACACATGGCGCTCCCAGCAGGGTGGCTGTAGAGGCTTCGCCCAAGGGCTGCCACCCAGCAGGCTGGTGAATGGACCTGTTCCTCCCGTGCCTCAACCCCGCCTCGTCCACAAGATGCCCAAGGGGATGAGCTGCTGGG
>CAUYQV010067339.1:0-45664 GCA_963574575.1 Galagoides demidoff
AGCAAAACACGTGACATTGTAAGTTTATAGTTTCTTGATTTCTTACATAGAAAAACATACTATATTATTTAAATATCAGATGTTGGGAACATTTGGCTCAAGACCAGAAGCCAAGAATAGTTGGCTACTAAATACAAAAAAGAATTATCTCTAAATGTTAATTCTCATAATAGATATGAGACCAAAACTGTCCTAAGCATTGAGTACTTGTATGGCTGCAATTTTGAGCAAGGTTACTGTCAGTAGAGGGGCCTATGTAAAGATAAGGCAAAATTTCTGTCCTCTAGTACATTAAATATAAATGACTCTCACTGTGAACGTGAGAATCATGCTACCCGGTAGAGAACAAAAGGGATGAAATTGGGCAGCACTTGTGGCTCAAAGGAGTAGGGTGCCGGCCCCATATACGAGAAGTGGTGGGTTCAAACCCAGCCCCGGCCAAAAAAAAAAAAAAGTGATGAAATTAGAGAGGCTGAGATACTGATTTAAGTTGAAAATAGATGATGATCCTTAATTGATGATATGCTGTTTTAATTGAGATGTTATGGACAAATGAATTGACAGAGGGTCACTATGAGGAGAAAAGAGGGAGCAAGGGTTCCCAGGGGATCACGATGGAATTAAAGGGGCATAGTCAAATTCTGCGATAAATACAAAAGCAACTTAATTGGCAAAAGTGGCAGATACAGGGAAGTCAGAATAAATATAGACTGAAAAAGGTTAGGAAGGATATAATGACTAGATGAGGAGATGGGAAATGTCTTAGCGTAGGTGCTTGTGACTTTACTGGTTTGCTATGGGAAAGTCAAGACAAGGAGAACATGGACATTGAAACTAAGAGAAGAGATAAGTGACAGCATAATCTCAGAGAAAAAGAAGTCATCGTATTTAAAAAAATAATAATCCTGCCTTCTCGGTGAAATCCACAGTTAAGAAATCTAGATATTAAAAACAAAACAAAACAAGAAAAGGAATCTACATATAACAATACATCCAATATTTGCAAATGAGATACACATACACTCACACACACATCAGAATTATGTTCACACTTGAAAGACAAGAAACCCTGTAATTTTTAGCAACACATATGACCTTATACGACATCATGTTAAGTGAAATAATCCAGGGACGGAAAGACAAATACTGTATAGTCTCACTTATATCTGAACTCGAGTAAAGCAATCAAATTCGTAGAAGCAAAAATGAAATAGCGGCTGTCAAGTGCTAAGGGGCAGAAGAATGGGAAGCTATTGGTCAAAGGGTACAAAGTTTCAGCTCTGGATTATATTGTATGCTAGGAATTAGCTACGACAGAGCTTAAATATTGTCCCTTCACACAAAAATAGGTGACTATGCCAGGCGATGGCTATGTTAATGAGCTTGATTGTGGTAATCACAATGTATACATGTATCAAGGCCTCAGGTTCTACACTGTCACTGGAAATACTGTGTGTATAAACGGTTTTTAATTGTCAATTACATTTTAGTTATGCTAAAAAAGTGTAATAAGAAGTGAGGAAATTTCTAACTGAATTATAGAAAATCAAGTTTAATTTATTTAGGGAAAAGCTAGAATCAACAAAAGTTAGCAAACACACAGATCCTCTTTCAGATATCTGTAAGGGCAACCACCTCATTTCCTTTTTTACTTAAATGGTATCAGCTTCATGAAGATTTTCCTGCCTTCTATTTAAAAGTTCCATCCAGGTCCTCACCTGGAAGTCTGCATTCCATTCCCCTATCTTAGAGTTCACACTTTTTTTTTGGGGGGGGGTGTATCCAATACCGTTACATTTACCATGTTTGCAGTGTGTGTGTTTTCCCCTCAGATTCAGGAGTCAGAGAAGTTGACTCTCTCTCTTGATGGGTGAGGGATACGGTCACAGTGCAGGGAAGCAGGCATTGAGAGAGACTAGGGGAGCCACAGCCCGAATCTGTGGGTATCAAGAAAATGTGAGTGAACCATTGAGAAAGAACATCTGGTTTATAGATAGAAGTAATGAATCACCTTGCAGCTGGGTAGTGTAGACCTAGTGATTTAGAGAGGAGGTCAATGTGGGCCAGGAAGGGTCGCCTGATCACTGGTTTCTGCAACAACACCAACATTGGAGAGAGGCTGAAAGATGGTCCCGCCTGAGTAGCTGTTACAAATAATATCAATATTACATATACTATGTAACCCTCTGTAAAGTTAGGCAGAAAACAAAAATAAGTTAAAAGGTCAACCTCTCTAGGGAACATGGGATTTCAGAAGGTATATTCCAGTTTTTAACAAAACAGACAAAGACACCCCCTCTCAGACAATAGTATCTCTCTTACTGCAGAAAACTTGGAATATCAGCAGGCTATTTTTGAAAAAGATAGTCATTAACAATACCTTCTGTTCCCTCTGCTCCCGGGGTCTGACTCATGAGTCTGAGAATTTGTAGGTTAAAATTAAAACACATGTTTCTCTGTAAAGGCTTGCTGCCTTCCAGAATACAGTTACAGAACATCGTGTGGTGCTGTGAGGAGGTGGGGATTCAGTAGTGATGCTTGTAAGTAGAAATATTCCCTAAATGTTCAACCCAAAGATGGAAAGTTAACAAATATATGGTTTCTGTGGTCACTTAGCACTAAAAAGAGAATGGTTTGTTACTAAAAAAAAAAAAAAAAAGTACAATACTCAAATCTCATTTAAAGTTGAATTTTAACAGCGTGGAGATTGGAGATGACTATCTCATGAAAACTTCGTATTTAGCTCATCCCTGTGAATAAATACTCTTTCAAGAAGAAGCACGTAAGATGCTAGTAAGCACATATAATTGATAGTCAAGACAAAGTTCAGTCAAATCCAGGTGTTAAAATGAATGTATATTTGTGTGAATTTTAGTATTTATAATAAAGCCTTACTATTTACATGGTGAAAACTGTGCCTGCATTGAAGGAATTTAAAATTTAGTAGGTATTAGTCTTGTATGGAAGTTCTTATGTACTAGGTTACATATGGCGAAGGGTAGTACAGAAAAATGATCTTTCCTTGGAGAAATAAATCTGAATTATTAGAATGCACAATGGCATTTGTGCTAGACCTTGAAGTATAACAGAGGTTTTCACAGTTATGGAAGTGGTGGAGTTGTTAAATCCATGAAGCAGAGACCCAGTAGGGCCGGGGAGTGTGCAGTCCATGCGGGTGTGTAGTCCAGCTGGACCGAAGGTCTCTGCTTTTGAATCTTGTCTGTGTTATTTCTATTGTGATTACGTAGCAAGGGGAGACAAATCTGGAGATGACACATCAATGAAATACATTAGCGGAAAGGAGCTCAAAGTTTAACCTTAAAACTATACTGTTTCTCACAGGCAGGTCCAAGCAGAGGCTGACATTAACAGAATGTGCCTGAGACCAAGCACAGTGGCTCATATCTAGAATCCCAATACTTGGTGAAGCAGGTGGGTTGAAGCCAGAAGTTTGAGACTAGTCCACACAATAAAAAGACCCTGTCTTTATAAAAAAAAAAAAAAATTAGCTAGATGTAGCCATGCATTCTATAGCCTCAGCTACCCAGGAGGCTGAGGCAGGAGGATCCTTGAACGTAAGAGTTTGATATTACAATTAGCTATGATGATGCTACTGCACGCTAGGCCTAGCAATGGAGTGAAAGCCTGTCTTAAAAAAACAAAAACGAGAGCCCCAAAAAACTGTCTGTAATTGAATCTAATGTGTTAGCATAATACATTGGAAATAGAGAAATTATTATACTATCTGTGAGATTATAATATTGATATTGAAATTAGAAGCTTTAATAATTCAAATAAAAATGCACAGTATATATATTTTAGAGATTAAATGTAGAAAATATTGCCAACTCCTATCATTGAAGCAAGGCAGATAAATAAAAAATAACTTCAATAAATAAAATGTAAAATTTTTACAGAAATTAAATGATATCAAGGTGAAGAGAATTAAATTTAAAGTAAAATTATAAAATTCATGATATCATTGCAGACATTATTTTAATCATTATGAAAGGCATTATTATCATTTTATTTTATTATAAAATACTTACAGAGCTATATTTTATAACTAATTTATACAGATACTGGAATATTATAAACAAGCATGCTCTTATGTAAAATATTGAAATAAATTTAGAAAGGCATAAATATAAAAAATGACCATGTAAATTTTAGAAATATGCTAAATGATCCCTAACTCTCAGCATATTACTACAAATAGTATCTGTGTTTTCAAGTAAATACCAAATGTCAGAAATTTGAATGCATAAATGTCTTACATAATGTACAAAATGAAAATAAATACTGAAGGCACTGAATTAGCCTCAAAAAGTTGAATTTCCCAGGTCAAGGCATTTCTTATCATACATTTCAAACAGAGAATGAATCTAAAACTTCAAAACGCTTTCTAGCTTTCTCAGAATAATTCATACATACTGTCTTTTTATTCTTCATTCTCAATCTTTCTGAAAATGTACTATAGATAATATGTTTCATTTACAGAATGCTGAAAGAAAAGGAAAACTCAGAAGACGAATCTATTCGTGGAAGTGGAAAGAGAAATCTCAATGTCTGGGAAGAAGGATGTCATGGGGTTGGTACTGAACTGTTCTATCGGATGTGACTTCAGTACCCATGGTGGAAACGTCACAACGAGGAAGGAAGAGTCCGCAGACAGGTGAAGTTTGATGATGAAGATGTGGGCATCACACCCTCACAGGTTACCGCTGAAGCTGCGGGGATTGACGGATGACCACAGTTCGTGGCTGACATATCAAATGTGACAGGCTGAGCAGGAGTAAGCAGCATTATAACCTCAAACATCTATAGCTATAAATGTATCTTGGGAAACTACAACATCTGAGAGGATAGTCTTAAAGAAGTTCAAGCAAATTACTTGAATAGCCTTCACCAAAAAGTTAGATAATTTAACTAAATTTACCTTTTTAGAATGTTAATGAGATTGCCCCTTTATTAAAAAAAAATTAGTATGTTATGTTACAATTAATTTCCAAGTGATATAAATGCTAATGCAAATATAGGATTCTGAAATAACAAGAGATAGTTGGGAGTTACAAAAGATGGGATAATTATGTGTTAGGTATTTTACTGATTGTTTTAGTATTATAGATTCTATTCCTCTCATCTATATTGGAAGAGCTGTGGCTTTGTCCATGTCTTCACCTTGCCTGTCCAGACATACAGTCCCACTGTCCACCTGTGTGCCTGGCCAGGCTGACCTGCATCGTGGGCCTCTCCCGTCCTGGTTTCCAGTTAAGTTTTCTCAAGGGGACTTTTTGCAGAACAAGACAGACTTTAAAATATTTATCCCTGTGTCTCTTTTTCTGAAAGTAGAGTGATTCCCTAATCTGACGGTCACAGCTTCCTCTCAGAATGGACTCCACTTTTTTCTTTTAGTCCTAAAAGTGATAACAGATCTTGCTGTTGCTCATTCAACCTTTACCTGGTTGTTTTATCTAAGTCCTGCCCACCGTGGTGGAAATCTCCCTGATACTAGTTTGCATGTGCCATGTTTTTTTCATGCCAGGATTCTGCAGTTTGCAAATCTTATATGTTGCATTTGTCTCCTTTTGAAAAGAGAAACTTTGGAGGGAAGTGTGAGAAAGACACACTGAGAAGCAACAGAATTGTGCATTGCTTTTTGTTCTAAAAAATATTACAGTTTACATATAGGAAAATTCACTCATTTGAGAGGGCCAGCCCTGCAAGCCTTGAGAGATGCCTGGAATTATGTACTGCCAGCACACAGGACACTGAGAACAGGTCCATCATCTCCCCCAGACTTTCTGCTGTTCTCTTTGCAATCAAACGCCACACTCATCTCTAACCTTGGGAACCACTGATCTGCTCTCTATCCTTATGGTTTCGCCCTCTATATTTCCACCAGATGGATTTGTAAGCACACAGTCTTTTGAGTCTTGCTTCTTTCCCTTGGCCTGCTGTCTCTGACATTCATCTGTGTCTGTAAGTGTCCATTGCTAACTCATTTGTGTCACGGGATAGGATCCACCATTGCTTCATCCACTTACCAGTTTAAGGACATTTGGGTTGTTTTCAGGTCTGGCAATTTAAGAACTCGTCGCTAAGCAATTACTACAAGTTTTTAAGTTTTTATTTATATTTTACTTTCGTAAATACCTAAGATGAGACTTTCCCCGTATGTTATGTATTTAACATTATAAACATTATCAAACACTTCGTGCTATCAGGCACTTTCCTTTTGTATTCCAGGAGAATGATTGTTAAATAACCCAATATTATACAGATGTTTATATACCCTTTCCCATAAGGGAAGGGAAGAGGAGGAAGTGTGGCAATCCTGATAACTTTTAGGATAATTCAATGGACTTCAGAAACGTGCAAAATATGGTGAGCTTGTCCAGCTGAAAATGCTTTGTGATAAAAGTCTGTCCATGTGTTGCAGGAAGACAAGGCCCAGTGGAGAGAAAGAGCAACCAGACACCGTGTTTACAAGAAGAAGGGCTTTGAGCTGGCGGAGCAAATGTCATAGAATTCGAAATGCCACACTCCCAGACTGGCTTGGTCTTTCCCTTTTTTATCTCCAGTCAAAAGGTTCCAACCCATAGGCACCTTTCTCACTGGTCAGTTTGAATCAAGTAGGAGAAGCTGTTTCAGCTCCCACTGAACTACAAGATTTCACAGAAGTGGAAATTTCCAGGTTCCAGAAAGTTAAGTCTGCAAAGTCCTAAGAGCTGAGTCACCATGGAGAGGACCCTGCAGCTGTATCCTTGAGGCCTCCTGGAGAAGACCTCTGTTGGTTCTCCTAGACCTCACGCATCCCAGTACCCTGTCCCACATGTGTGTAGACAGACTTCAGTCTTTCTTCCTGTGATATGAATTAATGAAAACTCAGGGAATAAAATAGAAGCATTTTTTTTCCTTTGGTTGAATAAAAAAACTGTAGTTGGTTAAAAAAACTTAAGAGACTGGTTTCATCCTGTGTGTTAAGGGAGATGGGGGGTTCGGGGTGGGGAGGTTGGTGAGACTTGGACACTGCTTCTTTAAATCTAGCATATCAAAGGGCTGTACTTTAAGGGATCACATTTTGAGTTCTAGTAAGACCTATTAATGCAGGGTTCTCTTGCTCAGGACTGGACAGGGACTCCCCATTTTTAGGGCCTAAGTAGCCTCAGAAATCAACAGATGATGATGTTTTTCAAAAGTTATGACACTATGATGACACCATGCATTGAAGAACTTACCTTTCAGCAGACACTGCGGGAAGGAATCTGAAATATTCCTCCCATCTTGCCAACATCCTGAACTTCAATATTCAGAGAGCCCAGACAAAAAAAACCAAATCCTACAATTTGCAAAATCTTCCTTAGAAATCACTGGTCACTTTGGTACTTACAGAACTGTGCATTGAATGAGATAATAAACAATCCTGGTTCCAACAGTAAGCTTCCTGATACAACAGACTAACATGCTTATACAGGCGTAATGAGAAGATGACAGTCAGAGAACCACAGAAAAGGAATTAGATTTCACCAGACTACAGACTATAATAAACTAGTTAATAGTTTTCAAAAATTCCTCATCGACTAGACATTGAAGTACAAACCTTTGGCCTCTTCGCTATATTTAGGGAGACCATATAATTTATCTTCTAAACCAGCATAGTTTTGATAATGACAAGAGGCTGTATTTACATTCCTCTAAGACAACAGACAGAAAACAAAACAGTCCAGAGCATACTAGGATGCACATTTTATTAACGGTTGCTATATTTTGGTGAACTGTGTAATATTATGCGGCTTCCACATCAATTTTCATAAGCTTAACCTTTTCCTCCCAGAATCAGGACATTAGTCCCCCTTGACAGAGTTCCCAGTTCCCCACATCCTCTTTGTTTCTTCAGTGTGGCGGATGCAGATATCCACCACGTGTGGCCACCGTTGGTGACCACCTCACCCTCACGATGGGACTTAAACGCAAGCTGTTGAACTCACACTACTGACCCTACGTCCTGCATCAACTATGAGGAGCTGGTGCTACAGTCACCACTCCCAGTTACAGAGAACCCAACGAAATCTTACCTGCTTGCTCAAACCCACCAGTTAGAACTTCCCATGATATCTGTTTGAGTAATGCCCTGACCCTCCGTGAAGGGCTCTATCCTTAGTTCCTCTTGTTCCCCTGTCCCCACCTGCTGGTTGAGGTCATCCATCCTGCTGCCTTCTCCTCGACCCTCATCAACATCCCTCTTCTCATGGGTCTCTAACCAACTGTTTCGTTGTGTTGCTTCTTCTGCCATCGCTTGTCCAACACAACAGGCCCAACTTTCCTCCCAATCAAGGCTCTTCTGCAGTGTCGCTGCTGTCGTCTTGTCAGGAATAAACCACAAGGGTCTGACAAGAGCCACAGGGTCTCTGCTAATATGACCAAGTGTCCTGGGAGAGGGACGCCTGGTCATGAGCAGAACACTGAGGCTTGAGGCCATCCACCAGGGGAATGAAGTTCCCTGTGAAAGGCACATCTGATTTTGTTTTATTAAGTCAAATACACATAGATCATGAATATATTCATGCATATGTGGGGTATAATGTGCTGTTTTTTTTTTTTTTTTATACCATCTAACATGGTCACATTAAACCAGTCAACATGGCTTTCACCTCCTTTACTTGAGAAAGGCACATTTTAAATGTCAACAATCTTTTCTTCTCAGGCCCTGTCAGTATAGGGCCAGAGTTTATGGTCAATCTCCAGAGGGGCCTCAGAGTCTGATTGGAGAAAAACACAATAATCAGTACGTAAAATTAACAAGTAGAAAGGGGCCTTGGAGTTGGAGAGATTATGGCTACTGACAATAGATCAACTAGTGACTTTAGCTAAATTACTTAACTACTTTGAACTAAAAAAGAAAAGTAGAAAAATATTGCACTTGGAGCATTGTGAGAACTGCAGGTATTTGCAGCTCACTCACCACCGAGCTTGGCCCTTGAAGATTCTCAGTAAGTGAACACATTTGCTGTCCTAGTTCACGTCGTGCAGCTTAATTTCTTGTCAATTTGTCATATTTTCAAAGTTCTGAGTGATTGGAATCCCATCTTTTGAAAACTGAAAGAGGCAGAAACTCTCTGATTCTAACATCACAAACTAAATTCAGATGGGTCAAAAGCAAATCACGTTCCTTAAAAATCCTGTCTTTACAAGATGGCTTGTGTGTGGGTCTGTTGATTTTAAAAACAAAAGCAAGGATATTGTAGTTTTGCTAACAAAATGCAATAGAATGTTTATGTTAATATGATTAAAATATTGGTTTAGACTTTTAGTAAAGTACAATTCATTCACTCAACTGAACAAATAAATATATTATTCCATTATGTAAATCAAATAAAATTTTATTATTTATATTTGAGAAACACAGTAAACTTAAATGAATTAATTTTGATACCAAATTTTGGAACGTAAAATTTAAAAATTATAGGGAAGTAAGGTAGAATTTGTTTTCAACTTTCAGTAATTTGCATCTTTGACCTATTATAAACCAAAACTGTTGATGCATTCCCAGGCGCGCGCACACACAGACACACACACGTATATGTACATATGTATACACTCTCTCTCTCTCTATCTAGAGAGAGAGGGTCTTGTTCTGTTACTGAGGTTGGAGTGCAATGGCATTATAACATCCTAAAGGATATAATATCCTATAGGATCCTCCTGCCTCAGCCTCCTAAGTAGTTAATAATATAGTCATGTCCTGGATGCCTGGGTAATTATTTTTTTTTACTTTTTCATCTCACTATGTTGCCCAGATTAATTTCAATCTCCTTTCCTCAAACGATCCCTTTGCCTCAGCTTCCCAGTGGAACTGGCATTATAGGTGTGAGCCCAGTATTTGGCCTGAGTTTTTATTTGGATCTGTTATGAACCTATAATCACATTTGGGCATATATAGAACAAAGTGATTTTTTTTTTCATATTGGTAAACAATTTACCCTCTTCTAACAAAAAAAAAAAAAAATTCATATATATGTCGAAACCCTAAATCTTATTAAGACCCTCCAACCTTTGAGAAGGAACTACATACAGTTATTACAGATTAGGTCATTGGGTTGGGGTCTTCATGATAGATTAATTTCCTTATAAAAGAAGAAGAGGCAGGATCAATCTCTCTCCCTCTCTCTCTCTCCCCTTTCCTCCCTCTCACCAAGGAAGGCAATGACAGGATATAACTTGGAAGGAGGCCCCCTTCCCCAACCCCACCCTGCTGGCATCCTTATTTCAGACCTCTAGCCTCTGGGACTATGAATAATAATTTTTGTTGTTTAAACCCCTCAGTATATGGTATTCAGTTACAGCAGTCCAGACAGATTGAGACAAATAGCTATATTTTGTTTGCCTCTCAGCATTTAATATAATACCAATTGTGTAATTTCCATCCTAAGAAATTGAATTGGTTGAGCTCTTAATTAAAATATTCTCTCTTACTTTGTTTTTAATCAGCATAAGCAGCAAGATCAATATTGTAACAGAAAATATAAAATAGTAAAAACGTTATTTTCCTAATATCTCACTATTATAACTTGTTTATCCTCACAGCTATAACACAGCAAGTGAAGTACAAACACCAAGTGATTTTTTTTTTCAAGAAAGTTTTAAATATATGCAATTTCAGACTATAGTTTCTTCATTTTTCACGGTGCAATCCATTTGCTAACCCTTTTAGCCTTTTCCTTTTCAGGACCCTGAACAACCAAGCCACATCTTACTGTGAACAAATTAGTTTTGACACCTTGAGACATTTAATTATTTGCAACAGTGAGTCAGATGAAGGTGAAGTTGAGAGAAACTTTTCAAGCTCTACAAGGATATATGTGCTAAAAACGCCATTTCAGGATATTTAGGATATTTTAGTCCTGGAAATCCATTTAAGCATAAGAGAAATGTGCAAATAAAGTTGCACATTTCTAGAAAATAAGCATTTACAAATTAAATAGAAACGTAAGGTTTAGCAGTTAATCATAGTTTTCTACATCTTATTTTCAGAAGTCTTTTTCAGCGGTATAGAAAATCTCAGAGGCGGATATGAGTGGGAAGTTTATTTAGGAGAGCCGTTCATTTCACAGTTGAGAGAACCGAGGTTCAAGGAGGTGAAGTGATTTGTCAAGGTCAATCGCCAGTTGCTGTTTAACTCCAAGAAACGTAGGCTTCTCATTTGCCCATTATCGAATTACTCATTATTTTATTTGCCTATAACAATAGTGATTTAGGAGGATCCAAGTCTGTTGCTGGTGGAAAACATTTTCAGTGAGAAAGTTGTGCTAATTAAATTTGTATTTTTATAAAAATAGCACAGTTTATTTTCTCAAGGAAATCTATAGTTATGCTAATTTACGTGGCTCTAGTTATCGAATTCTAAGGTTTTTTAAATTAATTCTTTTATTCATTTATTAATTAGTAATTATTGAGTATTTACTTTATGAACTATGTCAGGAATATATATATGTGTGTGTGTCTGTCTATATTTTCATTTGTTACCACAGATTTTGTAGTCCTGAAGAAAAAAGATTATCTTGTGAGATTGATAATTAGGTGGTTTTAAAACACCAAATATATATTTAAGTTTGTATCATTCATAGTGGCCATGGATGAAAAAGCATTTTAAGATATGTGTCATTCAATGCTCGATATATCATAAAATATAAAACTATGTTGATTTTTACTTGCTTATCTATTTAACATATCATGTGGAAAATACAATTAATATAATTAATTAAACTTTTCAGTATTAAAGTGTATAGAAAATGTCTACCCCTCTATTTTTGCCCCTAGGAATATAAACATATTCAACTTGACACTGTTGAAAATAAGAGTATATGTAATAAGTAGAAAAAATAATAAATGCACATAAACAGTATGTAAGAACCTATCTTTCTAAGGAGAATTATACATATTACTTATGTTCATTTTTTTCTGATACCCACATGAATATTCCACATGAATTACATTTCTCCATATCAAGAATCTTAGGACGTTTTGTTAACGTGACCAAATCTGAGGTTACTAATTGTTTTAATGAGTGCATCTTGTAATATATTTAAACAAAAAGGGAAAAGGAATTTTTTTGCCTGACTTTTTCATGACAAATTGCTTAAGTGTCACGGTCAACTTCATTTCTTTGTCAATAAAGTATATTAAGCTTTGATAAAGTCCCTCACTATAATAAAAAGTAGATATCAAACTTCTAAGGTGCTTAAAAGCATCTTTGCTTTGTAAAAGATATTATAAAGCGTTCACCTTATTATACTGAAAGATTTGTAGAGTGAGTTCTTCACCCAGGAAAGATCGTATCATCTACGCCTCTGGCATATTCAATTCTTAGCATCATGGGTATGTTTTTACAAAAAAGCGCAAATAAGGTTACAACTAAAATTAATTAAATTTTTAATGAACATCTTTTAATGATTAGTGGCAGACAAAATTGTGTCTGGAGTTTCCTCAATATGTCATTAAAATGTATTGATATGGTATAACTATTCTGAGCATACCAAATCATGTAAATTTTATTAAATTATATTAACAAATTTCTGTTTGTGCAATTTTTCGTTTAGTTTTTGGAAAATTATTCTATGTTCACAATTTGAATAAAATTTTTGTAATTGCCTTGGAAGGAAAACAATTGGTAAATGGTCAACACGTTACAGAACCTGGAACGTAGTCCACCCCTTCTATGAGGATGAGAGTGCACTTTTCCTTAGAACACAGTTAGAAGTTAATACCTCAAAACAATAATTGACGTTCATTAACTCCTTTCTCTGAAATGTCTCAAAGTAATGTGCAAAAATTACTTAATCAGCTTTTCCACAGGAATTGGTGGCAGACATTGTCTTATAGTTACAACGTACTTTGTATTAACAGCTCTGCTGGAAAATATTCGTGCAGATGATCTACACATAGTCTACATGGGCAGGTGAAGCTGGTGTTAGCCAATAAGAAGCATCTCCACGGGGCTTCACAAGTCATTTTCTGAGGGGAGCAGGCAATCAAGATTTATGTTTCTTTGTTTAGCTTTATTCTTGAGCCGTCATATCCACTTTCACATTATTTTTGTTCTCTTTGCTATTTGTCTCAGAAGCATTATAAAAATATACCTGAAATATGGTTAGAACGTGTGATTAAAATACTGATGGATTGTTATAATAAAGAATGCTTTCTTTATAAAAACACCTTTAATATAGGACAGAATTATTTTCTCCGAATACATCCAAAATGCCTTCAATGTGTATGCAAATACATATGCATACATACGCACATATCTATTTTGATAACAATAAAAAAGAGCGAGAACAAAATGTCCTTTTTGGAAATTATTCTTTATACTTGTACTACCCATAGGTCCTGAGGAAAATAATAGGATTGTGTGACTTATAAACAGTTTATTTGTAAACATATTTTAAAATTGGCATCACTAGGGCAGCGCCTGTGGCTTAAAGGGGTGGGGCGCCGGCCCTATATGCTGGAGGTGGCGGGTTCAAACCCAGCCCTGGGCAAAAAAAAAAAAAAAAATTGGCATCTCTATCAAATGCATTTAATACTGAGTATACGTCAAGGGTACAATTTGGTAAGAAGTGACATCCACAAAACCATCACCAGTCAACAGAGTGAATGTATTCGTCCCTCAGAATCTTTCTTCACTTTTCCTGTGTAATCCCCTCCTCACGATCCTCCCAAGTAACAGGAATATGTCCTATTGCTGTGAATCCAGCCTTTTAACGCACTCTTAGAGAGAGATGACTGTGGAGTTTGGGAGGATCATAGGCATTAACATATTCTTGTAAGACAACCCAGAGAAGGCAATAAGATTAGATTCTGAATCTGTCTTTATACTTAACTTTTGAGAATTAAAATAAATGGTAAAGAACTCTACCACTAATGCACTTTGTAAGTATAGTACAGTGTTTTTATTTTTTTTCCAGTAAAGCACAGGAATCCCTAAGCGCATTGTTAACAAGAGTTTTAGTGACTTTATCGTGACCTTTGTATCACAATTTGTATTTTCCAAGAAGCAAAGCACTTAGTCTGTCTCAAAAAGCATAACTGTCTCTTCTACACCTAAACTTGAGGAACAAAGGGATTGACCACTTCCCTCCTGCCTGGCTCTTCAGCACAGAACAGTGCTGGTGCTGAACTCAGCCCTGCCCCTGTGGGTAGCTGATCTGTGACCCTATGAAGACAATTCTCCAGCCACCTGCCCTGGCTGCCATGACACGTCAGGGGAGGTTGGTTCTGTTCACTGAAGGCTACAATTTTCTAAAAAACAAACAAACACACACAAAACATGAACATTGCTCTCAAAGTGAAGGTCTTTACTGCATATTTTTTGTGGTTTGGTCCAGTCACCAAATCTCAAAAGGTGAATTCTTTACCTCATAAATTTGGACCTACTGTTCTGTTACTTGGAAGTAGACTCTACATAGGTTCATGTGGGCAGAGAAAGGATAAATGTGGGGTGGGAAAGGGAAATGGAAGTCGGAATGGAATGGGGAGGTCAGGGCCGCTGATGCTTTCATTATGAACTAGAATCATATGTCTTACATTTAGAATATATACTAGAATTTTATATCATATATTACAATTATTTAATATCTTCAGTATGTATTAGAATGCTTAATATATACTTGAATTCATATTAGAATTGTTTTGAATTATATATTTATAAGCACAATTTGAGGGTATTCTATGAAATGATCTTTTAACTTTCTAGATTAAAGATATCTAGCTGAAAGTCCTATCATCGAGGTTATTCAGGTTTAGACTTTATAAGGCAAACTAAATGCACACACTTCACAAAGTAGGTAAGAATCAGAGGATAACGATCATTTTATTAAAAGTAGTCTTCAGGTTATATAAAGGCGTTTATAAAGGCCGCAAATGGATTCTCATATACGGAGGCTGGGCCTGTAATCCTAGCACTCTGGGAGGCCCAGGTCAGGGGACCTCTTGAGCTCAAGTTTGAGACCAGTCTGAGAAAAAGCAAGACCCCATCTCTCCTAAAAATAGAAGAGTTAGTCGGGTGTTGCGGTAGGAGACTGCAATCCCACTGCTCAGGAGGCTGAGGCAGGAGCGTCACTGCAACCCAGGATTTGAGGTTGCTGTGACCTAGGTGGATGCCACGGCACTCTAGCCTGGTCAACCCAGTGACAGTCAGTCTCAAATAATCTTTTTTTAGTCTGCTGTTATTAAGTTTAGTCTTAAAATATGTAATGCTAAGAGAAACATTCTGGGTTTGGTTTGATTTAATCACTCAATTACCTTTTACTTATTGCATATTCTTTTCCATTTACTGAATGGCACCAAGAAGCTCACAAAGGGAGAAGATGGAAATAAGAAGTTAATAATTAAATAAAGGACCCATATTTTTCAAAATTATTGAGCACTGACATGGCTGGTTTTATTAATGGTGCTGGTCCAAGTGCTGTAACTGCATCAGGCAAAGAAAGGGGAGACTAAAGTAGGTTAAGAACTTGCCGTATCGACATTCCCTTGGCAGATGTCTGAACCCTTTGAAATTCTGCAAAAATTGAATGCCAATCCTTTGTAAAACAATATCTTATAAAGAATAATCTGGACTCTTTCTTTCCAGCATATTAGGACATTTCAAATAGGTTTAGCCAGGTCCTTTACTAAATACACTTCTATGCATATTATATTCTCTGTAAAAGATATATTTCTGAAGTTTACATTACCATAATTATAACTTCAATTAGTATTTTAAATTTAGGAGATTTTCTTGGAAATCAATCTGCTTTTTTTTTAGGCTTTTTTAAGTCATTGATTTTTCTTTTTACATGAGAATCTACCTAATTTGTTACGTATCTAACAAAAAAATTGAGAATTGGCTCAGCACCTGTGGCTCAATCGACTAAGGCGCCAGCCACGTACACCTAAGGTGGCGGGTTCGAATCCCCAGCCTGGGCCCACCAAACAACAATGACGGCTGCAACCAAAAAATGGCCGGGCATTGTGGCGGGCACCTGTGGTCCCAGCAACTTGGGAGGCTGAGGCGGGAGATTCGCTTGAGCCCAGGAGTTGGAGGTTGCTGTGAGCTGTGATGCCATAGCACTCTACCCAGGGGGATAGCTTGAGACTCTGTCTCAAAAAAAAAAAAAAATTGAGAATTGTCTTTCATGTGGAAGAGTGGGCAATGGGAGAAATGAAATAAGGGGCAGCTAGACCCTACATCTTCAAAAAAGGTCTTCCTTCTACCTCTTCAAAAAAGAATGAAATGGGGTAAAATTGAACCATAATAGATTTTGAATATTTTAGGGGAAAGAATAATATACCTGATGTGGGGGTGGTTGGGGATGGCTTTAAATATAATTTATTTAGAACATATAATTTTGGTTACCTGTTTATAGGCTCAGGTGTATGTAGGGGAGTAAGTGGGTGGGGGAGAAAGACAGAGAGGAGGAGAGTGAGAAGGAGAGAGGGAGACAGATATCAAATAGAAGAAAAAGCATGAGAAAAATAAAATTCAATGTCCTGAGGATAAAGTTTAAAGAAATTCAGGAAATACTTGCTATATCCTATAAGTCCAGTAGCAGATACACAGGAGATGTAGGTAAGTGTGTTAGGCCTAACTCCTCACTCTTTCCCGTATCAGTGCCCTTTGCAATGTAATCCTGCTCGCAAATTATTTGCACATAATTCACATAATTTGAGGCTTGAAACTGGCTTTTCTTATGCAGTTCAGTTCCCCCAAACAGATAAATCCAACATCATTCCCTGCATTGCTTAACATGCATATTATTGATTGTGCAAAATTATTGGTTACCTTTATTTCTAATTAGAATGAAAACATTGATATTGTGAACAAAGCTTGTTCAACAAACTGTTGACAGTACCTGTGCACACCCTTTCAGCTATGGCGAAATACCTGAGTCACACGAAGTGATGATGGAGAATCAGATATGGTAAAAGTCCGTGATGAATCGTAGGAATTTAATATGGCATTAATTGTTTATTTATGATTATAACATAGTCAAATGTTACAGAAATACTGAATTTAAGAGACACAGTGGGCCATTTTCATCGTCTTTCTTCTGCCAACGACAAATCACTTAGCAACAAGTGATTTTTAACCTGCCTTGGCAAGTACTTACACACAATGTCAAAACAAAATGAAAAGGAACTAATCATAGTTTGTGATATGACACATTAGGAACTGTGTTTCCCCCAAGGTTTAACGTAAATATAATTTATCCCTTAAATATCACTTCTATAATATAAGAAATAAAAGGGATTGAAAATTTTAAAAAGTCCTCATGTTTTAGCATTGTCTTCTGTCCCACCTGCTGAGTGCAATAAATTAGATATAACCATTCCACAACAATCTATCTGTACTTCAAAACATCATGTAATGAACAATAAAAACACACAGTGTTATATGTCAATTTAAAATTAATAACACTTTGAGAAGAGATATGGTTTTCTTAATAGTTTTAATTTCAAACTATACACACAAAAATTTATTCTGATTATTTTTTATTGGCTATATTTCAACATTAAACAAATACTTAAATAAAATTTTATAACTTCTTCTTCAAAGACTGGGTTGTCTGTATGTGATTTTGTGTGTATCTACTGGAAATCAGAAAGTTCCTGTCATTAAATAATAAAATCTTTCACTTTTGTTTTTATTTATCATAATAAATAAACATAATTCTGCAGCCCATGGAATTGTTTATTTTGAAGTATTTGACCTCTTATAAAGACACCAGGATTTGTGATGTGACTAATTTATAAGCACAGTCATACGCTTATCACTATAATTTGCCTGGCTTTTCTGAATTTCAATGGTCTTAAGTAAGCAAGAGAATGAACCACAACATTACAGGTTTATTGATCCAGGGCTTTTTATTTCAGATTATTATGGGAGTAAACACATTTCAGTTGATTCGTTTTTTCCGTATGGTTAAAGTCAGAGTTATGGGTGTACCCTTCACCTGGGCAATCTGCTGTACAGAACGTTCTTGTACCATGTGATTTTGGGGTGGAAATTTACCCATCTCCTCCCTCCCCCTCTTTCCAACTTGAATCTCACTGAGCTTTACTTCCATACGAGCATGTGGGTTCTGACGAGGTGATTCCAATCGAGTACTGAGCACATGGGGTGTTTGTTTTTTTCATTCTTGTGATGCTTCACTTCGAATAGTTTCCTATTCCATCCAGGTCGATTCAAACAATACTAGACCTGTCCTTTTCATGGCTAAATAATATTCCATGGAATACCATAATTTATTAATCCATTCCTGTATTGAAAGGCTTTGGGGTTATTTCCACATCATTGCAATTGGTGCTATAAACATTTGAGTGCAAATGTCTTTATGATAAAATGCCTTTTTTTCCTATTGGGTAAATGCCTAACAGTGGGATTGCAGGATCAAATCGTAGGTCCACTTTAATTTCTTTGAGTAATCTCCATACTACTTTCCACACGGGCTGTACCAGGTTGCAGTCCCAGAACAGTATAGGAGAGTTCCTTCCTCTCCCCAGTCACGTCAGCATCTGTTGCTTTGGGAATTTATGATGTGAGCCATTTTCAGCTGGGTGAGACGACATCTCAACATGGTTTGGATTGCTTTTCCCTGAGGATTAAGCAACTTTTTCTTCAAATTGACCTTGGGATCAATTTTAGTGCGTCGGTCTGCCACAGGAATTATACTTGAATTAATTTTAAAATGTCAGCTCTATTGACATTTTCAATCAATATTAGTTTTAAAAGTCTTCACTGACTATTGATACATGATAAATTGAATATATGTCCTTAAAGTTATCAATTATTTGCTTAAAAAATATTTTAGCCTATACTCAAAGTGCAGTAAGTACTAGGAAAGGCCTCACCAATTATCCCTTTTCATTGCCGTGGCCGATGTCTGATTTGGTATTAAATTAATTACCAAATGCCTTTTCTTCCTGACAGTTGGATATTTTAGACTTCAAAGGCAAATAGATTTTGAGGCAATATAATAACAAGTTTAGAAGTGTGAAGTGCGGCAAAGCGGAAAAGTGAAAAATCAACAGGCTGAGCTGTTAATATCTTCCAGAAGAGTTAATCAATCATGGTGTGACAATAATAAAAAAATGCAAATTATATGCAGCACAAATATAATTCACTATAAGTCAGGTTTTTATTTTTGTGTAACATTAATAGAATTAATGTTCAAGATGGCACTTTTTTTTTTTTTTTTACTGATTTGTTTCTGGTTAGATTTATTATATTTCCGAATGCTCATTTAGAAAGGTCATCATACGTCTGTATAACTTCTGGTTGTGGTTATCAGGAAACATAAAAAGACTAAACATTTTATTAGACAGGTTTACTATGAACTATGTGTTTACTGAAGGTGCTTATAAGTATCACTGCTTCCAGACTTTCATGATTTCATGATCAATTCAGAGTTACTAGAAACATTTTTTCTTCATTCATGAATTTTCATTTTTATACAAATCAGATAAATATAGAAATATAATGATCATCTGTATGAACTGTATTTTATAAACATTAAAATAAGTTCATATGCATTTTATAAAGTTCCTGAGTAATGTATCATTTTGAATTTCATACACAATGTTATTTTGAATAATTTGATTTTTTTAAGATTTTCATGAAAGGTATTAGGCCAACAACTAGGAAACTACTGTCTGTGTGTTAGTAAATTAGCCTCTTTTATTTAACATAACTACACCTAAACTCATTTTCAAAAATGATTAATCTTAGTTATGTTAAATATTTACCTCAGAAAATTTTCTTTAATTAAATGGTTGGTGTGTTTTCTACTAGATATTCATAAGAAATTTTCAGAAAAAATAAGAAAAATAATTACAATTTTTTTGAAAAATATGTTGATTATTTCATCAACATTTATGTAACTATGTACTTCATCACCTAATTTGTTTATTAGCTAAATACAAATACTTTGAGAAAAAGTTAATATTCATCATTGTCTTGTCTAGGAGTCCAGACATTTTAGGGGCTTTTATAAATATTTCAAGTGCATTTTTACTATTTGGTCTAATGTTCTCTTTCACTTTCTCTCTTTAAAGTCTCCCTCTCTTTTTTCACCCCCTTTCTGTGGGGAAATATATTGAATGAAAAAAAAGAAAACAAAAACAAAACTTGATAAATAAAATATAAACAAGAAAACAAAAAATAGTCTATAAGTTGTAAAGAGAGGACAAAGTTAAAACATTCCCAGTTAAAGAAAACAGAAATACATGTCTAGGACATCCACCCTACTAAAAATAAATGATGGACCACCAGACTTAAAGGAAAAAAACAATAGATACGAACGCAAGTTCACATGAAGGAATAAAGAGCACCAAACATAGACAAAGAATAGTTGAATATAAAAGATTATTATGGGCTGAATTCTATATTGTGTCCCCACAGTTTCTATGTTGAAGTTCTCATTCTCACTACCTCAGAAAGTAACTATTTTTGGAGATAGGACCTTAAAGGGAATCAAGATAAAGTGAAGCATTATGGAAGACACCTAAGCCAATATGAGCGTTGGCTTTATAAAGAAAAGAATGTTGGACACACACAAACAAGACCATGTGAGAACACCGAGAGAAGACGGCCATTTGCAATCCCAAGAGAGATGTGGCCATTTGCAATCCAGGAGAGAGATAAGGAGGAACAATGTGTCCTGATCACGGACACTGAGCCTCCAGAAGTGTGAGAATACAAATGTTTGTTGTTTAAGTCCCCTGTCTGTGTATTTTGGCTATATTATAAAACAGATATAAACAACACAGAAATGTTTTCCACTTACATTCTTTTCATTTTAAAAGGAATGTTTAAGGTGATAATCATAACACTGAATTGCTTATAACATGTAGAGATATGTGAACATAACTCCAAGAATAAGCTATCTTGAAGCCAAATTGCTGTATTCTACTGCAATAAATCAGCTTTAACCTACATTTGAATACAAACAACTAAAGCTTCTTAAATAATCATTAGAACAACTAAGAAAAGGAATAAAGAAAATTGCTAGAAAATATATGAAAAATAAAGAGCAAAATGGTAGATGTAAATTAAACATTCTAATAATTACATATGAGTAGAATGAACATTTCAAATAAAAGTCACCAAATGTCTCACTGGAGATAACAGTAAGTTTTTACTATATGTTGTCCACAAGTGGGACATTTTAGATAAAAAGATACAAATAACTTAAAAATTAAGCAAATGATAAAAAGATAGCATGCAAACATTGACCGTAAAAAGACTAGAGTGGCTGTATAAATATCAGATTACCCAGATAGTAAAACAAGGGAAATTGCAAAAAGTCATTCCATAATGTTGATAAAGGTTGATAATGAGGATAAGTGAAAATGTGCATGCAAATACCAGGCAAGTTACAAAATACATGAAACAAAAATGAAAATATTCAAAGAATAAATAATCCAGTAAGGATTACAGTTTATGATTTCAGTACTGCTGTCTCTGGAGCAGACGAGGACATGGAAGATGAACCATGCTTATCAGCCTGTCCTCACGGAGGGATACGGAGCCCCCACCAGTGAAAGTGGAGACACACGAAGGGCAAATACGTCCACCAGACAGAATACGGGCAAAGGAAAAAGTAGTCAATTTATAAATAGTCAATTTATAGAGGGATGATGTAAAAATACATATGTTATCTGTCTACAATAAATAAAAATTAGATATACAAAGAAATCCTCAAATAATTAAAAATTCAACAACTTATTTCTACAGAGGGTGTGGTTTAAACAAGTAAATCACAGAAGTCATTAAACATATCTTCATAAGCACAATTCATAACTTGACGTTTCCCTTCAAGCAACTATGAGAACAAACTGACCCCAAAGTGAGAAGAGGACACAAGTGACAGAGTAAAAGTAATACAGTAAAATAAAATAAAATGTAGAGAAATAATAGAGAACATTGAAAGCAAAATAAGTTTCTTGACAAGATCAAGAAAATTGACACAATTTTAAACCTACAAAGGGAAAAAAAGAGAGAAATCAATAATGTCTGTTTACTGCCTTTTTTTGTATAAATAAATTAAGTTCTAGGGGAACAGATAAACAAGTGCACGTCAACAACATAGATAACTTAGATGAAAAGGACAGATTTTTAGAAAGACATAAATTACCAGACTGACTTAAGACTAAGGAAGGAAATCTGAATATGTCTATAAAAATTACCAAAATTGAATTAATGCATTAAAATAAAATATTCCCAGGCCCAGATGAGTCCTCTGTAAATGTACCCAACATATACAATGTCTACTATGAACATGAAATGATGTTCAACATTGTTAGTCTTTAGGGAAAAGCCAAGTCACACAAATTGAGATACTATTGCAAACCAACTATATGTGATGAAAGAAAGACTACAATTAACAAGTGGTACTTGGAAACTTAGGAAATTTAGGTTGTTTCTCAAGTATGATTATTAAACTTTTTAAACAATATAACTTTTTAAGGAAAATAATTTATATTTTGCAGCCATTAATGTAATTTTCCCTGCTCTGTCACAAGAGACCTCTGAATTCCATTTTCTCCTCAGATCTGCAGATTGTTAAATACGTGTGTGTGTGTTAGACTTAAGACTTAGGTAAAATTAAATCTAAGTTAACACTTCTTGAACCATTCCTGAAACTAAATGATATGTGTTATAATGTGTAGTTCCTATTATGTTTACACAAACAGGTTTATAGGATAGGGCTGTACTGAGTTTCCAACCTTTTTAAATGATAACTTTTAGTTAAGAAAAATCAAGAAAACAATCATCAGTTCTAAGTCCACAAATAAAGTGAAGGTCATAGTGCAGAGTGAGAGAAAGAATTTGGAGAGTAGTGAATACAACTTATCCAAAAATGTATGACCTAGATCTCATCTGAGAGAGCACGATCTGGTAGTAATAGTGAGAAAGTTTTTTATCAACGACTTTGCTCTTTGAGAGAATGAAGTCCCTCTGCGGGTAAATATTTTCTCAGTTTTATACACTGCTGTTTGGTTCATGCCAAAGCAGTGAAAGATATACCAGAAATCCCTCAGTCAGTATCTGTTGAGTCAGTAATGAAAATTCATAGCAAGTTTACCTTCCATAAGTTAATATTGCCCTGAATCTATTGAAAAATAAGAGCCTGGAATATTTCTATAAATGAATAAAAAATAGTTGAAAAGAGGAAACGAGTTTTATCATAAACATATCTTTGGAATTAAATGGCACACTATGAGTGTAAACTATTTATTTGTCTGTACGGCTATGAACAGTCAGTGACAGTTACCTGATCACTGCCCAAAAACCAACTGGAAAATAATCTGAACTAAAGCTAACGGCAGCGTCAGTATCCACAACATGACATTTATTTCATTTATGAAATGTTAGTGTATTGTTGCAAATCCATTTCTTATTCCCAAATTGGATTTCATAACATTACAAAGAGTGTAATGAAGGACTTAGACGTAAATGTATTTTCTTAAATGGACCAAACTCTCATGTGGATTGAATTAAAGATAAGTTTTCAATATTTAAAGCATTATAAAAAATGGAAGGTTCCAACTTTAGATTCTCATTATCCTCAACATTTTAAGTACCTTTCCTTTACCTTATTCTCTGCAATATACTAGAAGCTGAAATACAAACTGTCGTTATTATCTTTTAATGAATAGGAAACAAACTACAAAATAGAATAGAACTTCATAATTAAATTAAATAACCCAACCATACACCCAACAACATGAAGGGAAGTCACATCTATAATTAGTGTAAAGAAAACTAGAAATAAGTTATTTATTGGATGCACAGCACAATGCCTAGGAATGCCAATATAAGGGCATGTAACTTGCCTACAAGTCAGAACATGCAACAAATAATGCTTGGGGTGAGAGGAAAGCAGAAGAGATTGTATACAAAGTACAGCAAAGGCTGTCTTAGGCGTGATGAAACTCTTCTTCTGTATCTTGATTGTGGAGATGATAAACTGACCATGTGCACATGTCAAAATTCATCCAACTGCATACCCAAAACAGGTGCATTTTATGGTATGTAAATTATGCCTCAATTCATAATAAAATCCATCAGTTAATTTACATATGTACTTAAACTGAAAATATTCTAATATATGAAAACTAAACAGATGTGTGTATCCAGTGTATGAAAATGTGAATTGAAGTTTATTATTCATCTTTGGAAACCTATGACTCCCAATCTTTGTATGTATCTCACATAAACTGCAGAGTTATTTGGTTAAAATTTCATTACAGGTAAATCATGTAAAAGATGACTTTGGTAAAGAAGTATAGAATCAGAAGAGTGCTGCTTAAAAATTAACATAGACACTTAACTGTTAAAATGATGACAATGTCATTTCCTGTCACATCGATTGTCCCAGAAGATAGCCTTGGGATAGTTATTTAGCTCCTGCCTTAATCCATAAAATATGCTCATAAATAAGTCATTCTGTAAGTTTTAAGATTTATCAGAAAATGCTGAGGTTGAACTAGTTTTTTCTTAAAAAAAAGAAAGATCATTCATATACTGGTCGCATATAAATTGTACCTGCATTTGCAGGTACATGGATTTTTTTCATCAGAGTGACCTGAATCTAAACGTCAAATTTCTTGAAATAAATTTCACTTTGTAATACAACCAAAGTAACAAAAAATTACATTAAGGGTTAAAAAATTCATGAAGTATCCTCTAAAGTTCTGGTTCTATATCACTGTAGGAGGACTGTAACTGACAATAATATAGTATAGATTTTCAAATAGCTAGAAAAAAAGACATCGAATGTTTCCAACACAAAGATAGGGTGAGTTTTGAGATGATGGATGTGCTGATTACCCAATCCACTCACTACGTTATGTATATTGCAATATCACTCTATATTCCACAAATACACACAATATTATGTGTTGCTCTAAGAATTTTTTAAAATGTTATGAAATGAGAATTAAATTGAATGTATTTAATATTTGAATTTAAATGCAGTATGAAGTATTCTGGTAAAGTTGCACAGAGATATTAATAAGCAAGACATTTTCAGGAAAAAAATAATGTATTAGTTTCCTATGACTTCTGCAACAAATTATCGTAAACTTGGTGACCTAAAATGATAGATATTTGTAAATTCACAGTACAAGAGGACACATTTCCAACATCATTTTCATGAGGTTGAAATAAAAGTGTCATGGCTGCAGGGGCCCTTCACTCAGGAGACTCTAAGGGTGAGTTCCTTGCCTCTCCCAGCTTCTAGTGGCTGCCTGAAGGCCTCCCTGACCCCGATGCCCTTCCCTCTTCCCTGGAGGAAAGCATTTTCCTAATTTTCTATTTTAGTAGTTTCACGGTTTCAGGTCTTAGATTTTAGCTGTTTATGCATTTCTATTAGATTTTTGTAGAGAGTGAAAGATAAGGGTCTCTCATTTCATTCTTTTTTATCTCTATTGAAGGGACTGTCCTCTCCCCTCTGGACACCCTCAGCTCCTTCATTGAAGAAGAGTTCTCTACAGCTGTGTAGATTTATTTGGGCTTTTCTATTCTGTTCCATTGGTCTATGTGCCTGTACGTCTGCGCCATGCTGTTTTGGATACTACAGCTCTGCAGTATAATTTGAAGTCAGGTAATGTGATGCCTCCAATTTTGTTCTGTTTGCTTAGGACCAAAATGGCCTTTATTGGCTTTGGTAGCAAACTTATCCACTGTGTATAATGTATCATTTTTATCTCAATTCTTTCAAGTCTTTTTCCTTATATTTGTTTTTCAAAAAATTGGCTTTGATGTACCTGGTGTACACTTGTTTCTGGATATCCTGTTAGATCTTACATCTTTGCTAAGATTCATGGAGGTAATAAGAGTGTGTGTGTGTACTGTATATATAACCAAATATATAAATAGTTTAGTTAAATATCCTCAAATTTGCCCTTTTTTCCTTTCATTTTCAGAGCATTAAATTCTATGCGGATTAGATATTATCCAATGGGTCCGTGAGACCTATTTGTTTTCCTGAATCTTCTATCGCTTTGATATTTAGCTGGTAGAATATCTACTGATCCATCTCAGATTACTAAGTGTTACTTCTGCTTTTTTAATTCTAATGTTAATTCTACTTATTATACTTTTCATTACCAGTATTTGACTTTTCAGTTCTCAAATTTTGTTTGCTTATTTTTATAGTTTAATTTCCTAGAATTTCTTACATGTAAATTTATTACACTAACCATGTTGTTCTTCAAGTCTTTGAACATGCTTGTCATAGGCAGTTCAACTGCCACCAGTGGCCATTTTATCTTAGATGTGATTTTTAGCCACATAGGACGTGGCTAAAAGTTTATTTGTAATATGCATTTCAGAAATAAAATTTTAACTCTGTAATTTTGAATATACATCTATAATAAACTTCTATGAGACGTCAAATGAAAATTTGAAAATTAAACTTTATAAACTAAGTTTACTGATATGGATTAGTTATGTCTGCCTTTGATTGAAATATTATAGCTATAATAAAATGGGGAATAGTTCTTTTTTTTTTTTTAGACACAGAGTCTCGCTTTGTCGCCTCTGTCTGTAGAGTGCTGTGACATCACAGCTCACAGCAACCTCCAGCTCGTGAACTTAGGCAAATCTCTTGCCTCAGCCTCCCTAGTAGCAGGAATTACAGGCAGCTGCCACAATGCCCCAGCTCTGTTTTGGTTGCAGTTTGGCTGGGACTGGGTTTGAACCTGCCACCCTTGGTATATGGGGCTGGTGTTCTACTCACTGAGCCACAGGCACTGCCAAGGAATGGTTCTTAACAACCATAACTTCTACCAATCATGTAGGGTTTTGTTTGGTTTTTTTTTATTGCAAAATATGCAGATAAAGAACTATATTATTTTCATTATAATAAATACTTCATTTTTCTTGTTATTGCCTCCTCAGTGTGAATTCCTCTCAAAATGGATAATCTAAGACAATTTGGGGAATTTACCCTCTTGCCAGAATTGATTGATACATAAACAGGTATTTTTCACATCTGATTATTATCTAGAATTATAGAATTTTTTATTTATATATAATATTTTAACATGAAAACCAATTAAAAAATCTTAAGAGCAAAAGATAATATGCAATGTTCTCTAACATTCAAATATTTTAAAAATATAGTATTTTAAAAATATAGTATTTTAAAAATTTTCTCAAGGGTTTGTGGCAGTTTAATAATATGGTATCACTCATATTTCTAGAATAGATTCATTTCCAAAATATTTCTGAGAATTGAGTTGCAACTCCCTGGCCTAATGGGTAAGGTGTCCGGCTTCAGATCAAATTATTTCTGGGAGAAGTTACGTAGCCATTATACTTTGTAAGTTTATAAAGAGAGTTGAGATTCCAAAGAAAATGATTGTTGACAGATCAATTGTCTTAAAGTGATGAGATATAGTTTGTAGAGATTGGATGCAAATAATCTTTTTAGCTGGTATTGACTGTAATTCATGTAGAGCTTTTGCTAGTTATGAATCATCTTTACAAACAATCTCTAAGAGAGAGAAAGAGGAAAAATTACAGCAATTGCTCCAAGACACTAGGCTATTGATTTCTGGCACTTACATTGTCACAAAAATATAACAGAAAGCCACAACTGAAATTTCTTTCTGGTTAGTATGTGCCACAGAGAGATATTTTCACCCTTCCAAAAAAAATCCCACTGAACCGAGAGCTAATTTGCCCTTGATAATGAGGTTACAAGCAATTCGTTTTCCTTCTGTTTTCAAACCATTTCCCAATGTGATCCAACTGGATCTGGCAAGTTTGAGGGTCTGATTTTCACAATGCCGTGATCTACCTCATAGTAACATTTGTCTTGGAAAACTATCTATTCCTTCTTATGGTAGGAAGTCATGGGAATGGGTCTTACTTGGCTTGAAGAGGTGACAGACTGGGAGAAAGACACACCCGGAGGAGGAGGGGATGAGAATGGAGGTCGAAGAGAATAAAAGCTGGAGTTAGGGAGGAACAAGGGCAGCTCCCGCCTTCAGTTTACAGAGGAGTGTCGCACAAGGTAGTGATCAGTATCATGTAAGTGATTTTGTTGAAATGAAAACCATTCCGATACATACAATTTACTCATCAACTTACATTTAATTGAATTAGCCACAAGGTAAACACTGTTCTGTAACAGTTTAAAAAATATAAATAGTGCATTAAAAATGAACAGAAATTTCATTCTGTTCTAGCTCTGCTCTCTGTAGTAATGGACTTACTTTTTCCTGATAAATACGGCACGTTGGTACATGATCTAAAGCATAATAAACGTTACCTCCAGGTAGACTCAACTCTTCTGCCCCAGAGAAATTTTCAGTTTAAACACTCATCTAACAGGGGTTTGTACTGAAAGAAAATGAACGCTCTCTGCAACAGAAAGAGAAAGAACAGGGTTTTTTTTTTTGTTTTTTTGTTTTTTTTTCCAAATATGAGCTATTCTAAGGTTGATGGCGCCGTGGAGCATTTTATACTTGGATTCACTCAGTTCACACATGGCTGTTACGAATTAGGGAGTCATGTAAACTGTAGGCAAGAAAAAAATTACACCTCAGTTACAGATAGACTTTCTTAGAATTCTCATCCTATTTGTTTTCTTGACTACATCTGAAAATGCATGACAGTCTTTAGATAAGATAGGAGGTGAACCAGCCCTCTATGGATACTACATGCTTTTCTTTATTCCAAAAATGGTTGTCAGGAGAAACTTCTATATAAGTCTCTCATGCTTGGGTAAGCTGTATCTATTTTTTTTTTTTTTTTGAGACAAAGTCTCATTATGTCGCCCTCAGTAGTGTGCTGCAGGGGGCTGGGTACCGCCCACATACTGAGGCAGGCGGGATTGAACCCACTGTGTCTATTTTTGACGAGTTCTTGTGTAGAGCCTTTCTTGTTCAGGACTTCAAAGTAGAGGAACCCTGTCTTTCATCCTTTCCTCCTTGGCTTAGTAGATTGTGGCAATGCTATTCAGTGTCTCTCAGAGATTTTGTGCTATTTTTTAAACTCTGATGTTCTACAGTTGCAGGGGTTTGTGTATGAAGGTGGATAGTCTGATTCTCAGGCTGAGCTTTCCACCTCATTCTTCTACAGGGATTTTGGCCCTCATTCTACAAGGTGAATATCAGCCTCTGAAGAATGTTTCCAGGACTGTTGATATCTCTGTATTTGGCAGAAGCCCTTTGCCCAGAAAAAAATAATATATATATATTCCACTTCAAGGTGTTATGCCTTAGGTCCAGATCAGCAAATACCCGTGTGGGAGAAACATTACTTCAGAATGTCATTTCAGCCGTCTGCTGTAATCCCATCACCAGAAAGTTAGTGCTTCCTAGTTGGAGGCTCCCTTGATTCTTTGATAATTGTAAATTGATTTTTAAAATCCAGCTTTCCCGGATTTCTGCTGAGACGCACAAGCTACTCCATTGTTGTACAGTGGAGGTCTCACCAACTTTGTTCCTAAAATGAAAAATATACAAAAACACCTAGAAAATTAAGGAGCAGATACAATGATTATAAGGGCTTTGTAATAATTTCCACCAGAAAGGGCACAGCTGACCTCTGTGGTTGCCTTTGACTTCAGACAGACAACGCCTGTTTGCTTGGGATTTGGGAAATTCTCAGCATTCTGAACTTTTAAGTACTGCAGCCAGAGCTGCCCCTAGAAAATTTAGATGAGTTGACCAAGCTAAAGTGAGAGGTTAGCAACACTGATTCCATGTGGAGAAATCACAGAAATGTGGAGATTCTGCTCAGTCCCAAAACACGCCAGAGCAATACAGTGACATTCTGCTCTATAAAAACTAAGGTCATCAAAGATTCATCCTCAATATTACTTGTGTTTTCCACAGGGAATGTTACAAATATTACTGTGAAATAAATCTTTGTTTGTTTTTTAGCTTTTCTTTTGTTGTCCAATGCCATCCATTTCATAACCATTTACACTTTTCTGCCTCATGTGGAAAGACCCTGAGTTTTTAAACCCAGATCCTTTACATGATTAGATACATGACTTTGGATAAATTTAAAGTAATCTTTGTTTATTCATTAGTAATGCATGAATGTATCTGTTTGTTATATGAATTAAATGAGTTAATATCTATAAGCCCTTAAGACAAAAGCTGTTTTATCAGTGCTACATAAATATTGATTAAATAAATAAAATTCAAACATACACATTCATTCATTTTAAAAATTTATAACTCATTTTCCACCATAGGTGATAGCCAGAGTTTTTTTCTTCTGACTGCTTGAATTCACATTTTTGGGTTTTATATAAAATCTCATACAGCCGTAGCTTGTAATCAGTTTTCATTTTTACAAAGTGTTGTTTGTTTGTATTGAGCTGTCATTACCCAGGTAGCTCAGAGAATCACACAGGCATCATTCACAATTCCACTGGATGTGTATACATTTATATGCTTCTGGAGGGCACTATGGCTCACGCTGGTGAGTTTTACTACTGCATTTATGCTGACATCCTCTAAGTCTGCTTTTTGGTGTCTGCTGACCCAGTGCTGACTCTCCCATCGCGCCACTGTCTTTACGACATTTGAGTGTGGAATAGACGTCACCTGCAGTAACTCTCCGAACAGGAACACCCGATTGCTGCTCACAGGCATTTTCTAGTACACTGGTCTGATACTTTCCACGATAGCAATTTATCATAACGATATGATTTTTTTTTTTTTTTTGCTTTCTCTCATTCTACTTATCAGGAGAAATATTTATAAAGCAAGCATATTTCTCATTTCTTGATGCAAAATTATAGTTAAGGTTCAATGGAAATAGTTCAGTCTTTATTGGTCTACTACAATTTTCATCAGTCTATTAAAATTTATAGAAACATCTTATAATTAATATTTGAAAATTTGTTTTCCAGTTCATAAAATCATCCATTTTTGAAATGCAATCATCCTGAAGATGGTGCCCAACATCTCATTTCCAGAAGCTTCTGCGTGTTCGATCGTTTGCCATATAATTATTAAAGACAAAATCAAATACAGAAAAAAGTAGCTTTCACAACAAATAGCTAACAGTTGTTCATGTCTTCTCTATGAAATCTAATGGTCAAACTCATAAAAAGGAGTTTTTCCCCCAAATGAATATCTGCTATTCTACCCAACAAATTCATTCGACCATCTATTTTCTGACTCAATATAGTAGAAGTTTGCTAACATTGTAGGGCATTTTCCATGCCATTTCCCTTCCAAGATCCAATTTATATTTATAAATTATTTATTTATCAATACGCTTCCTTAATTTCAATTACCAGTAAATGAGAGTTTAAAATAATTTGAAATAGAACTATTATCACACCTCTGGAATATATGAAATAAAGATACTTCTGCCAATGATTAATATATTAATAAAACATACAAAAAAAATCACAAGATAAACTTTATTATCCAGATCTTCTAAAATCATGGTAATAAAAATACTTCTAATACGGTAGCACTTAGCCTGATAGACTTTGATAAGATTACTCTGATTTTGGCAGGCTAATAACAAACTGACAAAAGTAACATGTCTAAGAGTGAAAGTTAGTTTCATTTGAAAAATAACAACTTAGAATTTTTTTCAATTATTAATATATAGGTAAAACAACAACTTGAAAATATAAACATAAAAGCTGGAAGTCTCTGTAAATTACCAATACTTTTACAGAATTAGTAATATAATCCATTGAAGGAACAATTAATCTACTTTGGACTTGGTACCTGCAGGGATGTGTAGCCGTAAATACAGTCTGTAAATAGTTAGGTAAGTTTTAATGTCCTTAAAAACCAAGAAAAAAGTATCAATATGTGCTTTATGCAAACCACTCTATTATTTTAACAGTCTGCTTTACCAGAACTGTTCCGTTATTATGGTTCTATTCATGCATTACTTGACTTCTGTACTTAGCCAGTGGTGTTCGGACCCGTTTTAAATGAAGACAGAAATAAAGTTTTGTCCACAGGTTCGATTTTTTACCAGCAGGTGGCTCTCCTGGTGTGTTTGCCTACTAAGGATTGATATAGGTTGGAATGCCAAATCAAAAGCATACCAAATGTAAATCTGTATCCTGTACTTCATGCCAGGATTAATATACATATTCCATTTAGGGACTTTTACAATCTTCTTGAAGTGCATTGAAAAGCTAATGCAATTACAACCACTTTTCAAATAAAAACATACTTTCCAATCTGTGTATACCGTATTCTTTCACCAACCAAAGAAGACAAATTCCAGTTTCATTCTTACTCAACGGAGAACTTCAGAAAAGAGTTTCTATAGGACTAAGTTTCAACAAATAGAACCTAAAGAGGGATGAAATATTGAATTGGTCAAATTTATTCTTTTAAAATTTTTACAGCTTAAAATACCACCATGATAACATATATTTTCAATAATGTTTTACGAGTTTTTAACATGATTCACCTGTAACAGCCTTTGTTCTGTGGCCATCCAGGAACTAGTGAGAGAATTGTGGGTACCAATGTAAAGTGTGCAAGAAGGCCAAGATGTCAACCCAAAGAAGGCCAAAATGTCAACCCAAAGAAGGCCAAAAATGTCAACCCAAAGAAGGCCAAAATGTCAATGTAAGATTGAGTTACTTATCTGTAAAATATCAAAAGGAAAGTCTACTACCTTAACATAAAAACGCTAATCAGATATTACATTTCAGGAAAGTAAAGACGTTATTTATTCTTGCTTGAGATATGGTACTTTTAAAGTGTATTTTGAAGGTGTTCATTCCTGAAGGATATGGAAGCTGCTTTGGGCTTAGTGCTCATTAACCTAACAAATTCCACTTCATTCTGACATGTAGAAAACTCAATGTATTTTTACCATGTTGTCTATTTTTGGAGATTTTCCGTAAGTATTTATATTCTTCTTCTTTTAATTCACATATTCATCATTCACATTAGAACATTTTAAAAAATATATTCAGTATAAAATAGCAAATTTGGGGGTCTGTTAAATTTTTACACAGTAAATTGTTTTTATACATACCTTATAAAATTATTGATTAATTTCTTAAAACATTCAATCAAAATCATTGGGTTAAGTTAGATTTTGGTTTAAATTACGTGTTTTTATCTTTTTAAATCGAGAATATGATTACTATTAGAAATAAATTAAAAATTCATGTAAAAGAGTTAGATATTGTGGATTTTTATTATAGATTTTTATTTCATTTTTTGTCCTTAGTAATTAAATAATGTTTTACTTAAGGTTTTTTTTTTAGTTTCCCTGTGTACCAATGTTGCTTTTGACAGTCAAAATTCTTCTCTTCTAAAAATAATAATAGACTAAATAAAATAGTGAATATGCAATGTAACTGAATTAAGTGCAATTTAAAATACTGGTGACTCATTCTAAAGAGTAAGTCAGTTAAATTATTCAGAATTGGACTTAAAAAGATGCATGCAGAGCTAAGAGGCAGATTATTTATAAAACTAAGACTCTGAGCTGTTCAAGAAAAGAAACAGGGTGGTGCCTGTGGCTCAAAGGAGTCGGGCACCGGCCCCATATACCGGAGGTGGTGGGTTCAAACCTGGCCCCAGCCAAAAACTGCAAAAAAAAAAGAAAAAGAAAAAAAAAGAAACGATACACATTGTATCACTTATATTTCTTTCATAAAACCAGAGGAGATGTTTGATTTTTCAAATTAACTTAATTATTCATGCATATTTTATCCAAGCAAATGCATAGTTTGGTTTCTTAATCATTTAATTCATGCCTAGAACAGATATTATATATAGTTAGTCTAAAATTATAACTACTTCTTCCCACTTTTTCCCAGACTGTAGTCAAAATGAGAAAGTAAAATTCTCTGCACCAGAAACTTAGGAAGAAAATCTGTATCTATCTCTAACTCTATATCCAAGTATATGTTTATCTGCCTAAATGTTTACCATCTATATCTCCCTCTTCTATAGATTTTCACTTTTAATTTATCTTTACTTCATGAGTTCCTACTTTCTATTTATTTTAACTTTTGAGATAGATGCTTACATCATTGAGTTTCAGCATTTTTTAACATAGGGATCAAAGAATATATATATCCAGCTAAGTACTGCTTCAGCTATAATTTTAACTCGATTAAAAATGTCAAAATATAAGCAGACATTTCTCAAATGAAAAGAAAGAAATAGCCAATAGGTGAATAAAAAAAAATATGTTCAACATCACTAATCATTAGGGAAATGCAAATTTTCAGTAACCCCTCTTGTGTGCATATATTTAAAATAATTGAAATCTGTATGGTGAATGAATTCACCATTCTGATGTTCACTGAAGCATTATTTACAATACACAAGCTGTGAAATCAACCTCAGTGTCCACAGGAAGACAAAGTAAAAGTGGTCTGTGAGCCTCACTCCCATACAAGTGTACACAATGTCATACTCCTCAGCCTTTAGAAAGAGAAAAGTCCTGTTGTTTATGGGAGAATAAGAAACTGTAGAACACGATGCCAGTTACAATATGCCAGGTGATCTCCCATACAGGTGAAATCTAAAAATGTCGAACTTATGGAAGTGGAGAGTAGTCTGATGTTTCCCAGAGGCTGGAGGGTGGGAGGGAAGGTGTGGGCAGTTGTTGAGTAAAGGGTACAAATTTCCAGATCAACAGTAGAAATATGTTTTGAAGAGCATTGAATAGCAAGATGACCACAGTCAATACCAATGTATTATGAAGGGCGGCCACAAAGTTTGTGTGCAATTTGAAGCTGCACACGATTTTAAATTGCACATGAACTTTATGGTCACTCTGTATATTTCAAAATAAGAAAGTAAAATTCAAATGCTTTGCCATAAGGTGATAGATACCTGAATTAGCTTCCTAGAATCCTTCCACTTCATATATATAACTCAAAACACCACCTTGTAACACTTCAATGTGTAGAATTATGATTTTTTCAAAATAATATTAATAAAAGGTAAATATAAAAACTATGGTTAATATTTAAAAGGCTAGCCTGAAAAAATTAGACAACATGAAAGAACAGATAGATGATGTAACTGTAGATGTGGAAATACCAGAAAACAAAAAAACAAAGAATATTATTGAAGGGCTAAGAAATGGACAGGGGCACAGACGGGAAATAGAGGTTAAAAAATTTTCCCATATTGAAATGCAAAGAGAAAAAAAGAGCAGAAAAAAGTTATAATAAAACATACATGAACTGTGGGATGATATTTATTAAAATGCCATTCTCCTTTGTACTAGGATCCATAATTTCTTTCTTTTTCTTTTCTGTAGAGACAGTCTCACTTTTCCACCCTCAGTCGAGTGCTGTGGTGTCACACAGCTGACAGAGACCTCCACCTCCTGGGCTTAAGTGATCCTCTTGCGTCAGCCTCCTGGGTAGCTGGGACTACAGGTGCCTGCCACAACGGGGGCCGGGTCAGGATCCATAATTTCTACTGAAAAACTTTGTTGTTACTTGAATCATACTGTCATAAGGAGAATAATGTGTCACATCACTAGTGTTTTGGCTCTTGGAGTATCTGTATTCTGTCTTTGCACCTGTTCACAAAGTATATTTCCAATAAATATTTATTAGGTGAGTAAGCATATCAGGGTATTCTTTTGGATGTCACTTCTTCTGGATTGCAAAAATCACATAAATAATTTACTTCCATGTGTGTTCTGATTCATATCATATTCACCAATAATAAGTGCCTTCTGGTTACTAATTTCCTTCATTTTACTCTTAATCTGAGTGTTTATTTCCTCGAAAATAAAGTAATTTATAAGCCCACATACATGTGTATTTTCTGGATAAGGATATGTAAATATTTTTATCTACTTATTTACTAATCACAACATTAATTATATTTATATATATAATAGATAATAAATGTATATTAATGTACCAGTAAGGTTCTGGTGATTTTAAGCCTGGTTATTCAGAGACAATTCAGATCAAGTATTCCTTGGCCATGTGTAAAAAACACTGATCCCTGTACGCTTAAGTTAAACCTTGAAGTTCAACAATACTTCTGATAACATACTAACACTTGAATAACCGTATTTATCTCTAAAAACCTATTTAGTTTGCTTACATATTTCTATACAATAACTGGTCATTATCACAGTAAGATGGCCCAAGTACAAAAATGAGAAATTGTATTTAATCATATTATTCTTCTTACTACTTTTATTTTTTGCATTAATAATATAATAAAAATATTACTGAAAATTTATGAAATTTAATTACATTCACCTTGTTATAAAATATATTATTTTTGAATAAAAACATGAAAGTATAACTTAGTGCTATTCAATTCCTAGGGAGGGTTTGACACAGAGAAACCAGATGTCCTCTCACGTATCTCCCATATAAATTTGTCTCCACATACTTCAAAACTATGCAGGCAATTTGAAACTTTTAATATTGAGTTAAGAACAGTAACCACAGACTGGGCATGGTGGCTTATGCTGTGATCCCAGCACTCTGGGAGGCTGAGGTAGTTGGATTGCCAGAGCTCAGGAGTTCATGACCAGCTCGAGCCAGAGCAAGACCCTGTCTCTAAAAAATAGCCAGGAGTTGTGGCAGGCACCTGAAATCCCAGCTACTGGGGAGGCTGAGGCAAGAGAATTGCTGGAGCCCAAGAGTTTGAGGTTACTGAAAGCTATGATACCACAGCACTCCACTGAGGGTGAAAAAGTGAGACTCTGTCTCAAAAACAAACAAGAAAACAAACAGTAACCACAGATTTAAGTTTGTGGAACATGAAGCTTTTCTCAAGCTATTTTAATTTTAAAAAATTTTAGCTTCATTGTATATTGTAAATTTCAAAGTGTGTCATTGCCAAAAAAAATGCTCTTTTAAATGTAGTAAAAAAACTAATGACTTTATATTGACATTAGTTTATTCTACAGATCATTAGTTTGAAAATCATTTTTAGCGGGTCAAGTAAGCGAGAACAAATAACACCATTAGCTCTTAAGCACTTTAGCAATTGTAAAAGTGCTAAGTATAACATGTTTTCTTTTTCTGACAATGAAGGACAGAATATTTGCTAAAAATCCCGATTGTCCCCAATAATGATGGAAGGTAATGTAGACTAGAGTCATTCTAATTCTGGAGATGGCCCTAAAACAATGTCTTGATATAACACAATAAATCAGACCTTATGTTAAAATAAAATCATTACTTGCCACAAATTTCAAAAAAAAAACAAACATTCAAACTTTATAACCAACACAATTGGAAGATTTATTATTTAAAATAAAAACATTGAACTTCAGAGACTTCTTCAAATATACCATAGAACCTATTACTGAAACTCAGAATAAAGAAAATATATTGCAATGCCAAGACTCAAGATTTTTAATTTCCCTACGGGAAGACGTCGGCATCCCCAGGTTCTCTCTGCTCACTCATTTCCCCGTGCATTAGACACTCAAATGACTATCGTTTTGGAGAATGCCTTACTTTTAGCAGAAGGACCACGAAAAGTATAATTCCATACATATACTAGTGAGAAGATCAGCCCTTAAGCTAAGACATTTCATTATTTCATAATAATCATAATCGTTTTGGTTCAATATATTGAAATAAAATTTTAGCAAGTGTGTATGTGGCACTGTTTGAGAAGGATGTTGGAATCTCTCACATAAACAGAGGTTGAAGGATAAATCTTGGGAAAGAACAGGGCAACAGCCTTTCTTCAGTGACCAGTCACATCAGGGAATCCAAAGAAATCAGAGCTCTCTCTCTGTGTTAACCAGTTTGATGTAAGCATTCCAAATTGCATATAAAATCAGCACATTGTACCCCAAACATGCATTAATGTACACAGTGATGATTTAACACATTTTTTTTTAAAGTCAGCAAAGGTTCTACTCAAGCACCGTACTGAGAGTAGAGTAATAATTTCTTTTGCCTAATTCTGATGTCCAGACAAATTTTTTTTTTTTTTTGTGACACAACACACTAAATTGATTACGATATGTATTAATGGGTTGCCATTCTCATATTAAATAGGAAACTTAAATTATACCCTGGCCTGCTCTGACATTGATTTTATTTATCTAACAAATTTTGTCTTTCTCTTCAATTCTAGAAATTAAGGCTTTATATACATATATATATACTCCACTTTGCAAGATTATTAAAAATAATCCCAGAGCTTCCATGTATTTTTAACATGCCCAGGAGTGGGCCTTTCTGCATCAGCCCAGGTGTCATGTTGTAGGACGTGCGACCCATCAATCCCGACAGTCCAGGCTGATTGCTTCAGACTCTATTGCTCACCAGAGTGTGGACTGGGAGGATTATGGAACACTCTGCATTTTGATCCTCCCACAAAAAAATTCTTACCCATAAAAATGTGTTTTTTGCTGTGTTCACAGAGTAAATGTTTCCTCTTTCTACTTGTTTAAACGCAGAAAAGGTGTAGTCATCTTATATACTAAATCAAACTATGAGAAATCTTTAGGTCAGGAAAGAAAACTTGATAAATGGAAAAAGTAAGTGGCATCATATTTTTCCTTTTTTTAAATGAATTTTTCCTAATTAAATTTTTATTTTGGAAGAGATAGACCTGGGTTTTGATCACATAAGAAAATTAAAAGTAGGGTGATGCCTGTGGCTCAAAGAAGTAAGGTGCTGGACCCATATACCAGAGATGGTGGGTTCAAACCTGCCTCCGGCCAAAAACTAAGGAAAAAAAATTAAAAGTATTGTAAAGAGAAAAGTTTCATAAAATGGTTTGAAGTAAAATATACTAATTTTCTCATATAGTCTTAAAATTAGCTGGAAATATTTCAATCAATCATACTTCACTATTCCAGTGAAATTGTTTTTAGAGAACTTGACTAAATATAAATTTCCAACTTTTCTGTGTCAACATTAGCCCTACTGGAGCGAGCCTAACAAGAGTGGTTGCTTCTATCAGTGTTGTCCTGAAATCACTAAAAGAACTCTACCAGATTTCTACACAAGTACACTACACAGAAAATTATAAAGAGCACCAGGTCGGGTGCTTGGTAAGAAAAAAATCAATAGACGTTAATCTCTGCCTTTCATTTAAAAAATGTTACTTGGAAATTAAATAATTTAATGTGTCACAATGCAAAAAATTTTTAATTCTTTATTATAAACATCTAAGACCTAAGGCAAAAGTATTGTGCTTTCTAAACAAAGATTTTATTATGTACAGATTTCTAGGCATTTTACTGCAAAATTGGAGATCATTGTGTCTTTCACCCAATTTTCCACTGTCTAGCAGGCATCTAATTTTATTAGGAAAACCAAAATCTTCCTTGTTATTCTGTCATTGAGAGCTCTGTGCTGATGACTTACACACCATTTTCTGTTTCCCAGTTCTCCTTCAGTTACGTCAAGAACAAGGCTTAGCCAACATCACCAAAGGTCACAAAAGATTACCGAACGTGGGAAGGAATGTTCTGGAATCATCAGGATACATATCTCAGTTGAACCTTTGAATTAACATTTCATTAACTTTCAAGTGCTTTAAAGAAATAGTTCTTCCTTATTCCAAAAATAAAAAGCCACATATCCATTCCAATTTTTTAGGATTTTTATAAAATTTATTCTATCTCCAAAGAAGTTCTTCACACAATTGCTTCTTAAGCTGTCCCATGTTTTGCCCAGTTACTGCAACTCCATGTTGAAAATATGTCATGTGCCTTGTCATTTTATTTGTCTTGTTTTCCAGTATATACTAAGTAATCTGTTATGTACAATGGCAGCCCACTTCTAAACAGAATAAAAATATTTATTCTAATTGCATCAATGCCTAGGGTTTTTAAATTTACTTTTATGTCTATAAAGTAGGTAAAGGTGAATAATTTTAAAAAAATGAATTACATCTCAACATATACATAAGTATACTAAGATTCATCAGGGCATTTCTCAACTTCAACTAGAAGATGGAGCAAGGTTTTTTCCTCATAAAATAACCTGTATTACTATTAATTTTGAACTAAAATTCCATGAAGACTAAAAATGTTTATATACATATCTCCATAAAATTTATTTACATTTGACTACTTTCCATCTTTAGAGATTATTACAGTTTTATAAGACTGGAAAGAAATGAACTAAATTGCATTTGTTCTAGCCATTGAACTGGCAGGGGAAAATAATATGCTAATTGACCATTTGCAGTAAACATTATCTTATTTATTAATTCCTAGATTTATAGCTTCATAAAATAGTCTTTATACTTCGCATTTTAATCTAATAACCAGAAAGCATTTATTTGCCACAAATTAAAAATTCCTATAATTGCTGCAAAAAAATATGCCCATAAGAAACTTTGCCTGTATTCATCTCCTCATCTGTTTTATGAAGGAAATGCTTATCTCCAGAGTCATAGACAAAATAAAAACACACTCAGAAACCTCCCAAAGTTGTACCCTGCCTGGGTGGAGATAGAAATGCATTGCAGTTAGGAAAAGGGGGGAAATAGATAGTGGGTGCCATACTGAACGGGGTGGGGGGCAAGCAGCAATGCTTGAGAAGTATTCACTAGATAACCAGGGTTACAGTGCCAGGAAGACCCAGACGCAGTTAAACACCAAGGAAAGCTCCTTCCCTAACCCCCTGTGCAAAAGGTAACGTGCTTTTAATAAAAACAATAGTGTAATAAAGCTAGGAAGGCTGCTAGACACAGATACTCTGCAGGTTCTCAGAGATATAAGATCTAAATTGGAAGATAAAATCTATTATTATTAAAGTATCAGAAGTAACAATGTGGTGTGTCTTCCTGGCATTTGTATAAGGAAATTCAGACAAAAATAGAAGGGAAGAAAGGTTTGGGATTATAAGGTTCTTACACCATACATGGAGCAATTCAGTATTATTTGAAGGTTGCTTCAGGCCATTTCAAAATATATATTATAAATCTTAGGGCATCCACTAGAAGATTTTTAAAATATGTATAAGCAATAACTCCGTGGGAGAGACAAATGTAATAATGATGAATAAATAAACAAACCCAGAGAAGGCAAAAAGATACCAAAAGAGAAACAGGGAATAAAGTGCACAGATAAAAAACAGCTGGTAGAATGGCATAAGCTGTTTTAAAGTCAGTGTGCTAGTTTGAAGTTTGATAATTAAGTTTGTGAACTCATCTTAGAAAAAGTGCTCACACCTGATTATTGCATTTCACTACGGTCCTTGTTTGCCAGTAAAAGTTGTCATAAGCAATGCCCCGATGTATCTAGTTAACAAGCAATTAATTTAAAATACAAATAAATTGATAAATTAGAGTAGAAGAATGGAGAAAATACCATGTCATCCTATGTGTTGTAAAATTCAGTCAATAATTGATAACAATGAACAGCCTCAGGCTAAGATGTCTTCACCAGTGAATTAAGGTAGAAGTGATACAATGCTCAGCAATCTTCACCAGTAAGTAGACCCAGAATGAACAACGCCCGACTCATTCTATAAGGTCTACATTACCCTAACATCAAAACCAAATAAAAAATAAGCATATGAAAAGATCAGAAGCATCTGTTTTGGCTCAGCTGCCTTAATAATATGTCAGTGAAAATTTATTTCTCACACTTTTTGAGGCTGGAAAGTCCAAGGTCAAGGTACTGGAAATTATAATTGCTTATTTGTTTGTTTTGCACACTAATAACTCAAATTCTAGCACATTTATGAATATTTCCTTTTGTTTACAATTATCCAAAATGCAAAATATGTTATATATGAAGATTCATAAATAAAATGAGTCTCTCCCGGGTTTATCACACTCACTGTCTTTATCTCTGTATTCGTACATCAAATTACCATGTCTTACTTGTTATGTTTTTGCCATTTTCAATGGTTCTTGTCATCTGGTGGAGTTATATTATTTCTTGTTGCATATTTTTGCATGTGAATTTTAGTATCTCCTTGTCAATTTATGTAGGAAATTATAATTTCATTAAAACTATATGTTAATTTGAATATATTTGACAATATTATGCAACTATTTTTCATTGGTAAATATGAACTATATCTGTATTTACTATTTTCTTTTTAACAAAGATACAATTGTTATATTTTCTCTTGCATTATAATGTATGTGTCTAGCAGATAACAGCTATTCCATATGTGTGTAATACTGATAACAAAAGTGGAATAAAGGAGTGTTGTTAGACACCCATTATTAGTAAAGTCTCCATATCTGAAAAATAGAAGACTCCTCTTGTCTCCAGCTGCACCCAGCTGTTCAGAATCAAGGAACAGGCAGTTACTCGGAGGAGTCCTGATCATATGGACCCAGGACTTGCTTTTTCCAGCCTCCTCCCATAAGTATTACCATAATTCAAAGACTTTGCATTTCATAATTTCTTTATATACACAAATTAGTTTTTAAAAATAATTTTAATTCCAAAATATTAGGGAGTATGAATGTTCTTGTTCCATGGATAAATTGTATAACGCTTACACTGAGGTTATGTGTAAATTAATATTTTCAGAGTTTCCCAGTCAAACTTTCGTTGTAATTTCAGGGTATGCCAATGGTTGCCACACCTGCATACATAAGGAAAAAGGGAAATTGTAGATAAATATCCTTTGTTTGCAAAATACCCATTAACAATTTTACAAAATATTTTTGTATTGATTTACAAATATAAAAATAATGCAAATATAAAACATCACATAATAGACAATATAATATGAGCTTTTAAAATTTTTCTGTGTATGGTGACCTATGGACACTGCATATACTTGTGGGAAGCATGCTAAAGTATGCCTCTATCAACTATCTGTCTGGGAAATAATGATGAGAGCCAATGCAAACGGATGTTCCGAAGGTGTAAGTGAAGACATAGTAATTATCTTCTACTCAAAAAATCCATTAATTTTAATTATTTTCAAAATTTTAATTATTTTCAGTGATAGTAGTAGAAGTTTCTTCCCAGCAATAAAATCATTGAATTCCCTTATTTATAGTTTCTCAAACCAAGTTAAAGTGAGGGAAGAGCGTTACTCTCTGCTCGGGTTGATTTATAGCTCCGTCCCACCTGTCGCTACTTCCCAATGGGAAATTGCATTTCTCCTTTGCAACTGGCATGCTAAATTCTACAGTAGAGGGCACAGGACGGACATTAAGGAAGGAAGGATTGTGCTCTTGTGCTCCTAGCTCCTTCTTGTTCCTGTTGTGTAGCTGTGAGCATAACGTAGACCTCCCCGGAGTTCCAGTGACATCACTTCGGATGCATTCTCAGAGTTTTTCCAGCAATGACTGCCCAGCCTTGAACTACTGGAACCACTCAAGCACCAGCTAAGAATCCTTCTCACCACGAGAGGCTTTGAGCTGCTTCTCTGACCTGAAGTTTCTTGTGTACAAATGCAGGCATTGGGCTTGCAGCTGTGGGCCAGCTGTGGTAGGACATCTCAGCAAATTTACCAGCCATTTAGTGGGTTGCAGCCACAGCTTTTCCTGCCAGGTCTGAATTCCAACCTTGGGGAAGACCTTTGTACAAATTTATACTTTCTTTAGATATTCTTCTTCAGACCTAGACTACTCATTAAAATATTAGTCACCCTTATCATTAATCATCTATTATAATTAATAATTATTGATATGAAATCATTTAAATTACTGTGTGAGTTCAATCTTACTGTTGGATCCTGACTGGTAAATACTGTTCTTTGTAGCAGCCCATATAGGCTATGGCTAGGAGGAGTGAGAGTTATGAGAAATACCTGCATAGCTCAATAATGGAACATGTTGGTGAAAAGGGCATGGAGAGGGATTTAGCTCTCCTAACAAGCATGAGAGCTCACGAGATGAGAGCATTGGTGAACTGGCAGTCTCTACACCTGTGGTGTTGAGAGGCACAAGATCAGCCTTATATTAGGCTGGAGGGGAAGGCAGTCGGGAGCATGTGTATTCTGTCATGGACCCCACTTACTCTGACTCTGTCTCCTCTCCTGCCCGTAGAATGCCAGCACGGCGTCTCTCTGCTGAATATTACCAAGCTCTACCAAGGACTAAGACCTATCTATTCTATGAGGACTATTTTACTCTCTCTAAGCTTATCTCTCTCTCTCTTTCTCCCACTAAAGTAGGTAGGCTTCAGGCACCTAAGAGAAATTGTTTCTGTGCAAGGTAGCTTAGATGTCTGCATCTGGAACCTAGTTAAGCTGGGCGAGACCTGGCCAGTCCTGGGCCCTGACAAGCGGTGGCATCTTGGGTTGTGAGAGTTCTTGTTAATGCTTGATATCACTGAGACCATCAAAAAATGACATACTTCATGATTTTTAAAATTATACTTATTCATCTTACATTTATATTATATCTTATCATCTTGTATTCCTAAATATATTGTTATCCATATTATTTTATTATATATGTATGTAATTCTATATGTATGATACAGCTCAAAATTTATTGTCTATGAGCTAAATATCAGAAAGAATGAAAGTAAGTTTCCTTTTTCTTCATAAATTCATTGAGATAATAATTTATTTCTTGTAGAAAAATTGTATTTTCGTTTTAACCTCCTTAATACTGCAATATATTTATCGCCTTTTGGTGATCATTCCCAAAGGGAGAGATGAAGTTCACAACATGTCAGATTCATGGACAGTCATGTAAGGGATGTTTGGAAACATTCACACTTTCTATATGGGGAGGTGAATGATGAACATTAAGAAGTGAAATCTATAACTTATGCCTCTAAGTGAAGTTATATTAATTCTACAAATATTTTCAAATAATAAGGGATTGTATTTTCCTAAAAAGTTCTAATATTTTTAATTTGTACCAGTTGATCCAAGTCACTCCAAATCATTACTCTAAATTTTGTTAAAGCTTTTGAAACCTTCAGATTCTCCTTTTCCAACTCAGAGAAACTCCATGATGCTATCTTATGACAATTCTCAGGCTGTTTAATAAATGTAGGTTTTTGAAAATACTAAACTGCATTTGCCTTTAAAAGTTTACTCCCCATTTTATTGCAGAATGATACTGTGTGTCTAGAAATGCTACATATTACTAGATATCCTCAGTTGAATATATAGAGTACAAGTGTTAATTGTGATTTCCCCATGAAGATATTTATTATTACAAGCTGCCAACTTATACACCCAATGAGAATATAATTGTATAAATATGTTATAAACAGTAAATGCTTATTCCTTCTAATTATGAACCTGCCATTAAATACTAAACTTATTTTTATTATTATTGATATTATTATTGATGTTAATAGTATTTTGGTTCAGAAGGGTGCTACAAGACGCTCCTGAATTATAAATATTTTTCCCAAGGAATTCGGAAGTGGGACAGGAACACTGGAAATATATGATACATTATCATCTTCAGATCTGTTTCTGTGAGGTAACTGAAAGGCTACCTAGTAAGAAATGTTAAGTTTGAGGTATAAAAAATAAGTAATGTGGCTCTGCGCCTGTGGCTCAATCAGCTAAGGCGCCAGCCACATATGGCTAAGGCGCCAGCACATACACCTAAGGTGGAGGGTTCGAATCCCCAGCCCGGGCCTGCCAAACAACAATGATGGCTGCAACCAAAAAATGGCCAGGCGTTGTGGCGGGCGCCTGTGGTCCCAGCTACTTGGGAGGCGGAGGCAGGAGACTCGCTTGAGCCCAGGAGTTGGAGATTGCTATGAGCTGTGATGCCATGG